>SJYT01071324.1:30953-121939 GCA_006410635.1 Cephalophus harveyi | reverse complement strand
GTTCACGTATTGCTGAAGCCTGGCTTGGAGAATTTTGAGCATTACTTTACTAGCGTGTGAGATGAGTGCAATTGTGTGGTAGTTTGAGCATTCTTTGGCATTGCCTTTCTTTGGGATTGGAATAAAAACTGACCTTTTCCAGTCCTGTGGCCACTGCCGAGTTTTCCAAATTTGCTGGCAGATTGAGTGCAGCACTTTCACAGCATCATCTTTCAGGATTTGAAATAGCTCAACTGGAATTCCATCACCTCCACTAGCTTTGTTCATAGTGATGCTTTCTAAGGCCCACTTGACTTCACATTCCAGGATGTCTGGCTCTAGATGAGTGATCACACCATTGTGATTATCTGGATCATGAAGATCTTTTTTGTACAGTTCTTCTGTGTATTCTTGCCACCTCTTCTTAATATCTTCTGCTTCTGTTAGGTCCAGACCATTTCTGTCTTTTATCGAGCCCATCTTTGCATGAAATGTTCTCTTGGTATCTCTAATTTTCTTGAAGAGCTCTCTAGTCTTTCCCATTCTGTTCTTTTCATCTATTTCTTTGCACTGACTGCTGAAGAAGGCTTTCTTATCTCTTCTTGCTATTCTTTGGAACTCTACATTCAGATGCTTGTATCTTTCCTTTTCTCTTTTGTTTTTCACCTCTCTTCTCTTCGCTAGCAGATGCTCTTAAATGTCTCCTACATAGTTTCCCTTTTCCCCACCTTCATTACCCTTCAAGCAGACAGTGTGTTTTGTGATTTTTGCCTCAAGAAAAAAGCAGAACAAGAATAGGATGACCACAAAAAAACAACACACCGATTTAGGTTCTTCAAAACCACTCCCTTCAAGGAGACCACTCTTGTTAACCAAGAATTAACCAAGAATTCCAAGAAAGGAGTTCTGGTTGTTTATTTGGGGTTGTTAGTACTGCAGTCTGTGAAACACAGATTCAAGAAGCACTTGAATTATGTTCTGCCAAACGATAAAATGGGAGATGCTTATAAAGGCAAAAAACTTCAAGTATACATAAAGTGTCAAGAATTGGGATTTTAGCCAGTAAGGAGTAAGGGCTCTTCTAAAGTGAAGACTGGTTGGGGTCAAAATGATTCTGTAACTTCAGAATGGGGGAACTTGGAAACTACAAGTGGCAGCTAGCAGGAGCTAGCAGATTTTGTTTTGAAAACAGGTCATGGTGTCCTTGAGTTTGATACGGTTCAGAGAAATTTCATGTGTTTAGTGGGGCAGAGATGTGTCTGGGACCAGACCCTCAATCAGTTCAGTTCAGTTCAGTCGCTCAGTCATATCTGACTCTTTGTAACCCCATGGATTGCAGCACGCCAGGCCTCCCTGTCCATCACCAACACCCGGAATCTACCCAAACCCATGTCCACTGAGTTGGTGATGCCATTCAGCCATCTCATCCTCTGTCATCCCCTTCTCCTCCTGCCCTCAATCTTGCCCAGCATCAGGGTCTTTTCCAATGAGTCAGTTCTTTGCATCAGGTGGCCAAAGTATTGGAGCTTCAGCTTCAGCATCAGTCCTTCAGTGAACACCCAGGACTGATCTCCTTTAGGATGGACTGGGTGGATCTCCTTGCAGTCCAAGGGACTCTCAAGAGTCTTCTCCAACACCACAGTTCAAAAGCATCAATTCTTTGGTGCTCAGCTTTCTTTATAGTCCAGCTTTCAACGGCTGTCCATTTTTGTATGCCTGAACCATGAGGACCGCATTGTGATTTCCATTTGTGATCATTCTGATAGAGTACCTTCAAGATGATGGAATTCCTCCAAGTAGAATGAAGAGGAAAGAGGAGCAGTGAGAATCACAACCTCATGAAGAGGACTGGTGGGAAGACAGGATGAGGCCACAAGCCTGCGTGAGGCCTAAGAGCAAAGACAGTTAGTCTAACTGTCTTCATAGTGGCCCCTAAAATGGAAAAGCCCAGGGAAGGGATGGCTGTGGGGCCCGTCTCAGAGTATAAGCCATAGCTCATCAGACACCACATTATCTCTGGGCAACAGAATCATCAGAGATGCAGGGACCCTGGGGACAGGAGCATCTCTGTAGGGATCGTGTAGGCGGATGGCAGAGCCCCAGTGAATTGCTTCTCATCCTGCTCACAGCGCCGATTGTGTTGCTGTTCACATTGCCTCCTCTGCTTGCTGAACCCCAGGTAGGCAAGTCTCGAGCTAAGAGGCTGGAAGATGTGAAGAGTCGTAGGAACCGTGGACACGTTTATTCTCTCCTGGCTGATGCAGCAGCCGTAACAGTAGACATGCTGTATTCCATCCTCTTGTGGACACAGAGGGCAGACACAGCCGTGATGCAGCAGTAATGCCACCGCTTCCTAGGTTCCACTCACGTGTGCATACTGCACACAGCCCAGCGACCCAGCGGGAACCCCGCGATGTCCAAGCGCAGTGCTATAAATGATCTCAGCTGTTTAAAAAATGTGGGAGCAGAGAGCCTGAACGTGCCATCTTGGCAAATTTGCTCTCTCCCCACACCCAGGATGGAGGATGGGCAGCTGGTAAATCCTTGTAAAGACAAGTGGCGTAAGATCAGATAGAACAGGATTGTTGTTATCCAGTCGCCAAGTTGTGTCCAGTCCCATGGACTGCAGCACACCAGGTTTCTCTGTCCCTCACTATCTCCTGGAGTTTGCCGAGTTCATGTCCATTGAATTGGTGATGCCATCCAACCATCTCCTCCTCTGTTGCCCCTTCTGCCCTCAATCTTTCCCAGCATCAGGGTCTTTCCCAATGAGTCATTCTTTCCATCAGGTGGCCAAAGTAATGGAGTTTTAGCTTCAGCCTCAGTCCTTCCAGTGGGTATTCAGGGTTGATTTCCTTTAAGACTGACTGGTTTGATCTCCTTGCTGTATAAGGAACCCTCAATAGTCTTCTTCAGCTCCACACTTCAAAAGCATCAATTCTTCAGCTCTCTGCCTTCTTTATGGTCCTCTTCTCACACTTGTATATGACTACTGGAAAGACCATAGTCTTGACGGTATGGACCTTTGTTGACAAAGTGATGTCTTTGCTTTTTTTAGTACACTGTCTAGGTTTGTCATAGCTTTCCTGCCCAGAAACAATAGTCTTCTAATTCCATGGCTGCACTCACCATCTGCAGTGATTTTAGAGTCTAAGAAGGGGAAATCTGTTACTGCTTCCACTTTTCCCCCTTCTATTTGTCTTAAAGTGATGGGACCGGATGCCATAATGCTAGTTTGTTTAATATTGAGTTTTCAGCCGGCTTTTTCACTCTCCTCTTTCACTCTCATCAAGAGTCTCTATTTCCTTTTCGCCTCTTCCATTAAGGTGGCATCATCTGCATATCTTAAGGTGCCCTCTAAGATCCTTGGAGACACTGTTAATGTGATCTCCTTTTGGTAGAAGTAAAAGATAAAAATACATCATGACAAGTAAACATTGCCAGACACTGAGTGTGACAAGCAGAATTCTATGGAGTGTTTTTTAAAATTTGTTTTTATTTATCTGGCTGCACAAGATCTCAGAGGGTGCACGCAGGATCCTTGATCTTCATTGAGGCAGGTGAATTCTTAGTTGTGGCTTGTGAGATCTAGTTCTCTGACTAGGGATCGAACCCAGGCACCCTGCATAGGAAGCTCTGAGACTTGGCAACTAGACCGCTACCGAAGTCCCATTAAATATCCTCCCATTTAGAATAAGGCCTCCTTCTGCACAGAGAATTCTGTTGCTTTAAATGAAAGGCAAGCAGGTAGAGAAACAGACCTCTAGGAGATAATTCCATTTGCAAGAGATGGTGTCTAATCTATTTTCATGCCAAAGTGTAAAGGACTTTTCACTTTATTCATCACTTCATTAATCTAATTTCAAAAGGGAAAGCCTGCACTGAAAACAGAGGTTATTCACATTTCAAACAAACTCCTTAGGCATAAAGAGTGAGCAAAGCACTCAACCATTAGACTCGGTTGCTTTTCTACCAGCTGGAGATGAGTACAGTGAAGGTCACGCTATTGAAACTTATATCTGGAGAGATATATGAGGTTGGCATTGAAGAAGGAATTGTTTTGCAGAATGGCAAATAATAGATCTGTTATGCACTGTGTATCACAGTAGAGTTTGGAATAACATGAGCCGTTCAATGGCATCTATTTCCATTTTGTTTTACTTTACAGAAAAAATGAAAAAATTCCACGGTAACTGTGAGAAAGAAGTAGAGTCATATATACCAAACACCATTCTGCAAAGTAAAGGATGGATTTGGAACCACTGGAAACATTCCCACCCCAGGAATTTCCAGGACATCTGGTAAGTCAACAACATTATCACAAACATTATGGCCAACCATGTCAGTTCTTGCAACAATGTATTCATTTTCCAAATGTTCCAGCTGAGAAAGCCACATAGAACATTCCCCCCATCTAGCAGATGGCTAATGGGAAAGCCGGTATTTTCTGTGGAAACCAAAGTTTCTTTTAACATTAGACGTTTTCAGCAGAGAGAACAAATAATCATTTGTTTTCCTATTCTATTCCATCACATCCATAAACAGAATGTATTTCAAGCTATTAATTTTAAAAGTGCATAAGAAAGTGAGGTTTTTCTTAGGAATACAGAGCTAAGAGGTTTTTAGATCTTGAACGCTGGTGGTGGGGATAAGCCTGAGATGGAAGAATTAGGGAAAACTTGAGCTTTTC
Organism: Cephalophus harveyi; assembly: GCA_006410635.1. Classification (NCBI taxonomy): domain Eukaryota; kingdom Metazoa; phylum Chordata; class Mammalia; order Artiodactyla; family Bovidae; genus Cephalophus; species Cephalophus harveyi. The sequence continues at coordinate 117,270 of SJYT01071324.1, read as the reverse complement.
TGTATTGTTATTATTTTTCTTAATTTGTGGGGGGAAATCTTCTAAAGTATGTGGGTGGAAATGAGTTTGCTTCTGCTCACCTCAGATTTACAACTGATTTGTAGGTTGAAGAGATTATGAATAGGGTTTTATTTTTATAAGAGATGAAACAAAATGAGCAAGGGGCCACCGCCAAGGTTATTTTCAGGAAGAGTTGGGAGAAGCGGCAAACAAAAGATAAAACGTTCTTTGAATAACACTGAGTTCATACATCCAGTTTCTCACAGACTACATTTACTGTGCTAGGAAAGTGGGTTGATGTGCCTTAAAATAGTTCACCTTCACGTGTTATCATCAAGCATTCAAGTAAATATATATGGAACACGTTAACATTTGTCACCCATACATTAACAGGTAGGAACTTATAAATGGATGGTTTCGTTTGTTTGTTTTTGTTTTGTTTTCTAAGCCCTTCAGTGGACTAAGTGGAAATTTCCACTTTTCCAGTAATGAGCGTGTTTACGTCCCTGCTATCTGACTAAAGCCCTTTCATTTTGCAATTAATTTCATGCTGCCATGCAAAAATACTGGCATGTGAAATTACACCTATTTTTATAACAGGCTCATTCACTCTTTCCATTAATATTAAAATTACTATATACCTATTATGTATGAGAATATATGCTTGGCTCTGCTGGAGACATGACACATACATGAAAGTTAATGGTGCAAAGATATGCTTAATTTCAGCAACATATCAAAAACATTGACTTCCCTCCTTTAAAGGCATGGGTATCTTAGCTGAAACACCCGTTGGGCGGTTGTTAGTAGTCTGGCTTTCTCAAGTCCATACAACTTGGAGTCGAAGGTATTGTCCACGGAGAACTAACAGACAAAGATGTACTCTTCTTGGAGCAGAAGAAGGATTTTGGTTCAAGGATCAAGAGAACCCCGAATCTGTAAACAGCTCCTTAATCTGTGCGGTGGGTGAACAGTGCCGCCTCTCCTTCCTCAGAGACAGCCGTGTCCTAACCCCCGTAAGCTATGAATATGACTTAGCCAAAGGGCTTGCATGTGATCATGTTAAAAGGATCTTGAGAGAGAAAGATTACCTGGATTATCTTGGGTGACCTCAATGTAATCACAAAGATCCTTCGGAAAGGAAACTGTGAGGGTCTGACGCAGTAAAGATGTGATTCTGGAGAAAGAGACTGAAGTGATGTACTTTGAAAGTGAAGGGTACCATAAGCCAAGGCAAGCAGGTAGTGTCTAGAAGTTGAAAAAATGCAAAGAAAGGTACTCTCCACTGCAGTCTCCAGCGAGGAGCACAGCACCCCAGCTACCATCTTGGTTTCAGCCCAGTGTGACTCCTGTGATAATTCTAGCCTACAGAACTGTAAGATAATAATCTGCATTGTGATAAACCAATACATTTATGGTTAATTTGTTAAAGCTACAATAGGAAACTGATGCAATCAGAAATTCATAAGTACATATTGTAACTTCTTCTGGAAGGAAGGTGTAAGCTCAAGCAGAAAAGAGCTGTGATATAGCAAGAATTTCTCATCCTTCTCAGCCCTGGCAGGGTCATACCCAGCCAGACCAGCATCAGTTTTACACAGGAGGAGCCCATGGGCAGCAGACAGCCGGGGTAAAGACGCTTCTTCTCTTTCCCTTTACTGCCGCCTTGTCTTTATGACATATTTAAGATCAGTTAAAACTCAAAATGGAGTAGCTATGGTTCACATATCTGAAAGGGATGGCCATTGTGGATGTGGTTTCAGATCCTTCCTTCCTTCTGAATATAGCATAGTCAAAGAAAAGCGTTTAAAACATAGATGGCTCCAGAAGCTGTAGATACTTTCCGAGCATCCTTCTATGATTGCACCTTCTCTGGCACCACCTCAGTGTCTAGAGGCAACACTTTCTGATAATTGTGATGACAATTTTCTTGTCATCACGATGTTATCATCAATGATTATAACCCACAACAACTCTGTCATTTTTTTACCCTGCTTTCAAGGCTTTCCAATGCTCTCTCCAAATGCTCTCATTTCCTCTTATTTTCCTACTTGAACCCTCTTCTATAACTTCCAGTCGATTTATATTATGCTCAACATGTTAGGTTATATATATTGCTTCTCCCTTTATATTTGTCCCATCCAATCCCTTCCTCCAAGCCTCCGGTCTCCAACTCACCCTTTTCTTATGGCCTTGGGGGTGGTTTTCTGATGGGCTTGTTTCTTCAGGATTCTGTCTCCCTTGAACTGCTCTAGTCCTTCTTTCTGTTCAGCCCATTTTATTAAAAAAATTTTTTTTTAAATTCCTTTGTTTATTTATTTGTCTGTACCGGGTCTTGGTTGCAGCATGTGGGATCTTTGTTGCAAAGCACAGGCTCAGTAGTCTCAGTGCAAGGGCTTGGTTGCTCCTGGGTGTATGAGATACTAGTTTCCTTGCTGGGGATCAACCCTGTGTCCCCTGCATTGCAAAGCAGACTTTTAACCACTGGGCCACCAAGGAATTCCCTATTCCACCCATTTTATATGTCCCTCACAGTGTTGAATAATGTCATTCATTAATAATATAAAGCATTCATGGGTTTGTTACTGTTAATGACATTTTATTCACTACTAATTTGTTCACTCAACACACATCTGTTAAACACACCATGGGGTGGATGTCAGTTCTGTATATATGGAGAAAATAAGATGCACAAAGTCCCCACCCCCATGGAGCTTACATTTTGGAACTGGAAGACAAATAATTAACAAGTAAACAAGTAAGTAAATAAGATAATTTTAGTAAATAAGTAGATAAAATATCAAACTGATAAATCCTACGCTGGAAGCAGGGGTGGGAATGGTGGGGAGAACTGAGATGTTTTCACCATTAAGGGTAGCAAGCTTCAGGTCAGAGAGCACAGCAAGTGCAAAGGCCCTGAGGCAGAAACAAATGTGAAGCAGAGGAGATGAGGAAAGGGAACAGGGGGAAAGAGGTAAAAGTGGTCGTGGATAAGTCATGTCGTCATTTAGTTTTGAATGGTGACTAGTTATGGGAACTGTTAAGTAGTTTTGAATTTTTCTAGATGTAATGGGGAACCAGGATGAAGTGTAAAGAATGTGAGGGATGTGCTTTCATTTACTTATGAGCTCTTACCTCATCTTGTCCTTTGCTTTTTTTATATACGTGTTTTCCCCATAGCTAGAGGGTTCACTTTTTGCAGTTTGAAATGTTTACTCTTGATACTGTATACATTGTTGCAAAATCTCAGTGGATGCCCTTTCAAGTCTGTAATTATACTAACACTTTCACATGTCAAACTTCCTGAGAGTCTCCAGGATACTCAAAAACCCATTCACTCAGTAAAGTTTCAATTGGACATTTGAAGTACTTTTGTGCAGTTTTTACATTGTCAACAAACATGACCCACCTTGCAGGCAACTTGAGAAATGCCAAAGTCCTCGTGAGTTGTTCCATATCTAAAGCGTGCCTTCTTTCCTATTGGGGGTGACTTGATGAGACTTGAATTCCGGCTGACCTTCCATGCACTCCTCAAAGCAAGCTGTGCAGACCTGGAAAGAGGAGCTGAAGTTTGTAATAAACTTGGCAAACACAACCACTGCCTTTCCACTTACATTTCCCAGGGACTTTGTGCAGTTCATCTCCATACGGTATGTGCTTCTGAGAACTTGAAACCAGCAAAGAAACTGTCAAGAAGTGAAAATGAGCCCTACCCAAACTTATCAACTTGTACAAAACCTGAGATAGGAACGTGTAAGGTGGGGGGAAGACCTGATAATAATAAAGGGATTTTTTTTTTTGACAGCCTAAGAGCATGCATCTAGCCCTGAACATACCACGTGACTGATGCTTAGACTGCTCTTTATTACCTAAATAAGCAACAGTGTGCTTCAGAATCAGAAAGAAAGCTGCGTAATTCTGTGAAATAAGGCAACCCAGGAGCAAGGCATCTGCCTGTTGGCCTCAGGCACGGTTTCTCAGGGCCTGGGAGAAGGGGCTCTGGCGCTAGGAAATTGAGATTAGTTATTAGACAGCGGCCCCTAGGCAACATTGCCTCAGAGGGAAGAAATGATACTCTGACCACACTCCAACACTCCTCAATGTGGCTAATGAAACAATTTCCCAAAAAGGGGCACTCCCTTTCAGTACGTGCTGTTTTATACTTGCTGAAATGACCTGAAATTGTACATATAGATGGATTCTGTTTAAATGGCTCAAATGAGTAGCCAGTCACATGATATTCCTGCTGGATAGGTGACTGCTTCACTATTCCCATAACTGTCCCCCAAAAAGGATCAGAGATGCATGAAAACAATGTCACTTAAAAATACTCCCAGAGACGCTGTTTTTAGAGGAAACAGAATAGTTACAGTCACCTGGCACCTGCTCCAGTTTTAAAATGGACAGATATTGATTAGACTGCTACCATTTTCCCAGCACAGTACCAGGTGCTAGGGTATGTGTGGTGAGCAGGATGGAAAGAAGCCCTGCCTTCATGGGGTGGATGTTCCAAATCAGGAGACAGAAAGCACACTCAGGACACACAGTCAGTAAGGACATGCCCACAACATGGATTGTAAAGTTGTCTTGAAGGCTCATGGAGGAAACAAAAAAGAGGCTGAGATTATGAAATAGACAAATGCTCAAAAAATAATGTTTAGATAGTATGAAAGGTTCTCAATGAAGAAATGATCTCTGTCTTGGGATGCAAAAGAAAAGAAAAATTTAGTCGTGAAAATACTGAAACAGGAAAGGTGAATGTCTTCTAAAGAAAGGACCTGGGATGTGCCTTTTGTTAGGTAAAACACGACCAGGACACCGAAGAGTGTCTAACAGGCTTTAATGGGGAAGCGCTCCTGGGCGGGGTTCCCGAACCCGAAGAGGCAGGTCGAGGAAGTCCGCGCCCGGACCGTGTTGGAGGTGGCTTATATGTGTTCATTGCGAGGGATGGTCAGGTTAGTGGACGGGGGTTCTGATAGGTCGCCAGGCCGAGGCGTCGCGGGCTGATAGGTCCTTCTACGTGGCTGGGGTGGGGCGGCTTTAGCTGTACCCGAAGAGGCAGGTCGAGGAAGTCCGCGCCCGGACCGTGTTGGAGGTGGCTTATATGTGTTCATTGCGAGGGATGGTCAGGTTAGTGGACGGGGGTTCTGATAGGTCGCCAGGCCGAGGCGTCGCGGGCTGATAGGTCCTTCTACGTGGCTGGGGTGGGGCGGCTTTAGCTGGCGAAGTGTGCTGTCATTGGTCCCTGGATCTGGGAGGCCCCTTCCGTTAGGGACTTCCCCCACCGGTGGGGGAGATAAGGGGTGGCCCATCGTGGCCCCGGGTCCGGCCTTACACCTTTTGCTAAATGTGTTCCAAGAATGGAAATATACCAGAAAGTGCAGACTGTGCAGTATGAGGAGGAAAGAGAGACAATCATGGACCCAGGATCTGATCAGGCAGAGGCATCTTAGTCACAGATGTTTAGATTTATTCTGAATGTAGTGTGAAGCCACTGAAAGCTTTTAAGTAGGGGGAGATGGACTCAGACTTGTGTTTTGCAAAGCAGGAGTACTTTCTCTGCATTTTGATATATATATACCAGATATATTGATACAGCTTGGAGTCTTGAGAAGCAATACTAATTTAACACATTTCCAATTTTTTCTTCCTCCCATACCATTCATTCTTATACATTTATTGTGTATACATGTATACATATTATGGCTACATGTATACACATTATGGTTAGGGCTTCTCAGGTGGAGCTAGTGGTAAAGAACCTGCCTGCCACTGCAGGACACTTAAGAGATGTGGGTTTGATTCTTAGGTTGGAAGGATCCCCTGGAGAAGGACATGGTAACCCACTCCAGTATCCTTGCCTGGAAGATCCCTTGGACAGGGGAGCTTGGCAGGGTTACTGTCCATGGGGTTGCAAAGAGTCAGGCACAACTGAAGCAACCTACCTTGCACACACTCGACTTACATAGTAACTATTGACACACAGGGAAGATAGAAGGTTGCTGTTTAGAGTGGAAGACCGAACAAAAAAGGAAAATCTCACATCTGTGATGCATGATCCCCAGTCCAAAGTTCAGAGATTCCAGGAGTTCAAAGAGAAGCAGGTCTTTGAACCTGGGGAGTCACGAGAGCTGTCCTTTGGCAAGTTGCTCTACCTTGTTCCCATTTCTCTCCCGGGATTCTAGGTATTTCAACATATTTTAAACTTAAGTGCATGGCTACAAAACCTCCATGTAAGTAATGCAGAAGTTAGTTTTGTGTGTGTGGTTAAAGGAGGATAGGTTTGGGGTAACAAAATTCAGATAATTTCATTAAGGCCCAGCCCTTACGTTGCAGCATGATCCAGTTAAAACAGTGTAACAAACTAGTGTTTAACTTCAACAATGTTTAGAAATATCTTCGCAGAAATGATGTCATCACATGTAACAGAGAGATGTTGAAGTATATAGCATTTAAAGAGTGAAACTACTAGCAAATTTTACAAGGAAGCCTAGAAGGAACCTGGTCTTACTTAAGGGGATTTTGGGTGTTATTTCTGATGACTTAAAATCTCTTTCTGTTACGTCAACTAGAAAACAGCTTTCTAAGAAGCTAATAGATGGGCTACCTGCTATCATCAGGTAAAACATATGTGCCAAGAGCATAAAGACTTATTTTCACCTTCATTCTTATCTTGGCAAAACAGTCCACTGACTGTATCTGCCTTTGTCTGGCCGAGGTTTAGCGCTGCTGGAGTAGGCATTAAAGCCAGAAAGAGAGAGAGGGACACTCGAGCTAGTTCCACAGCCACAGGCATAAGCCATTATCTCCACCCTGTGAAAAATTGCCCGATTTCCTCTCTTGATAAAACCAGACATGAGTTTAAAAACATTACTTGGAAACATACACTGCAAATACCTGAGTCCTTACTTCTCTTTCTTTATCACTCACCAGAGCCTTTAAGAATCAGAAAAAAAAAAAAAAAAAAAGGTAACTACTTGCAATGAAAAGCACTTAAAGAGGGAAAAACGTTAAGATTTCTTTTTTGATGCACCGTTGATAGAAGTGTTATCTCTGGAGGGTTTTATTCAATCACGGGCTCGAGATGCTGAAACACACAGCAGGTAAGAGAAGGGAACAGGGCTTTACTAAGGCATCAGAGAAAGCGCTACAGCTGGGTCTTCCGTTGCTGCCTCTGCCCTGGTCCTCTTAGGACTGGTCGGCTGGTCCGATTGTCCCTGTCTGCGGAGATGAGCGCTGCTCCCCGAGTGCTCTCTGAGTTTGGCCTGAGCGCCCTGACAGTGCTGATCCCTCTGCTGAGCCCAGCCCCATTCCCAGCTGAAGCCCATGCTGCACCCCACACTGCCGTCCCCCCAAGCTCTCCATCACCCTGCAGACCCCCTCGTGGGCACCTCACTCTGCACCTTCGTACCTGATATTCTTAGCACATTCGATGACCCCTTTTGAACTTCACCTTTTTTCCATTAAATCGTCTCCATAATCCTGATAAGATCATTTATTTATTTATTGTTTTGGCTGTACCGCATCTTAATCCAGGCACGTGGGATCTTCAGTCTTGCTTAGCGTATGCTGGTTGAGAGCCTCAGTAAATTCTTAGATGTGACAGTGAATTCTTAGCTGTGGCGCGTAGGACTTGTTCCATGAATGGGGCTCAAACCTGGGTCCCATGCATTGGGAGAGCAGAGGCTTAGCCACTGGACTACAAGCGAAGTCCCTCACATTCCTCTCTTATTCTAGTTATGTTTCTCTCCTCTCTTCCCTTCAAACTCTTACGTTCTTTGAGAAAAATGGATCATTTTATCACTATATCTCTTTTAGAAAGTATCACATCTACAGGACATTTATTGAGCGTATTCTAATTGCACTGTTCTGGGTGCTGGGGAAACAAACAAGGAAACAAAATGCATAGAGTCCTGGTCCTCATGGCATTTATATTCTGAAAGTAAGAAAATAACAGGAAACAGGAAACATAGACAAACAAAGTACTTGCAAATTGTGATGCACGCTATAGAGCGAATGACCAGGATGATGGGATTAAGAGAGCAGCCCTCCAGGTTGTGGGAACCTGGGGGATGTAAAAGGCCACCCTGGGAAGCAGTCTGAAGTCAATTTGTGTTAAGGGATAAAGTGGTAAGAAATAGACCTGGACAGGTGGGCAGGAGCCATATTGCAGGACCAGGAGTTGGGACTCTCTTTTGAATGCAATGGGAAGCCCCTGGAGGATTTTAAGTAAGAATGTGATATTGTGTGATTTATATTTTTCAAAGATTCTATAGACATTTGTTGAATTAAACTATTCCCTGTAGGACCAGTTCTTAATTACTCCAAGGGTTAATGGTCTTGGTTTTTTCACTTACAACATTTGCCAAACCTTCATGGACTCAATGAGTAAGTCTGTTGCTACTGCTGCTAAGTCACTTCAGTCGTGTCCGACTCTGTGCGACCCCATAGACGGCAGCCCACTGGGCTCCCCCGTCCCTGGGATTCTCCAGGCAAGAACACTGGAGTGGGTTGCCATTTCCTTCTCCAATGCATGAAAGTGAGAAGTGAAAGGGAAGTTGCTCAGTCGTGTCCGACCCTCAGCGACCCCATGGACCGCAGCCTTCCAGGCTCCTCCGTCCAGGGGTTTTCCAAGCAAGAGTACTGGAGTGGGGTGCCATTGCCTTCTCCGGAGTAAGACTAGAAAACCGTTTTTAAAAAAAGAATACTTAATTAAGAATACTCATGTTCACTGCCTTGACCAGTGAGTCTTAATGGTCTCATTTCCATTAGTATATGAAAAAGATTTCGTAAAGCAAAATTCTAGTATAAATAGAAGACTGTGAGGATAGGGTGGTATGTGTAGGGGAGTATGGTATCCCTGTAGATGAATTCAGAGCAAATATTTTAAATTTAGAAAAAAAAAAAAAACTTGTCCTTGTAATTAAAATTTATTTTTCCTGGCATCTAGAATCACTGCTCATAAATACAAGAAAAATTTTTTTATTGTTCTAAGCAGGAATCTGCACATCTCTGATGGTGATTAACATTTCCCCAACTTATTCATGGGGTGGAGGATCTCTACTGGTCTTCCTGTTAGAATGAGTAAGCGAAGTGGTCCTGCTTTTCCACAGAGCAGCTAAAAAGAGGGGACAAGAGACGTGATAACAATTTTTCTACTCAAGGGGTGGAAAGACTGAAGGGCAGCTTTTGTTTTTGCAAAGACTCAATTCTGTTGCTCTTAGAAAACTTTCTTGGTAATAATTCAATTTGGGGTAATGAAATACGTTTATATTAGTAGCCACCTATTTGTAGCTGGAAAGACAGGAAATAATTCACACAATGAAACCCAGCTATAAGGCAAACTGACATCAACCAAATGTTCGTGATTGATCCACCTACTCTTCATAAACAGAGTGGGGTCTGTGGCAGGGAGGGTCTGGCCCGTTTCTAATTTTATTCTCTTACTGGCATTCATCCTTATTAGATTGGAGATAGAGTAAATGTTTCAATTCACTTAAACATATAACTGCTCTAGGATGGATTTCTAGGTTCCAGGTCCTCTGGGAGAAAATGAACTGCTTAATTTAACAACTGTGATTGACAGTGAAATTTATCATGCAGTGTGTAGTGGAAATTTCTCAACTCTTTGAAAGTAAGTTTTGGAATGATCATCTCTGTGAGAGGTGAAATTATGATCTTTCTATTTATAGCCTTTAAGTATTTTATGAAGTAATCCAGTAAAACTGACTTCTACCCAATCTCTGCTAGCCTCATTTTATTGGCAACATTTCCTCCGTGGGTTGTTGTTGAGACATTTTTACTGTTTAGCCAGATGGGGCAAAATTTTACATAACTTAAAACATCTGCTCTCATTGCAGTCCAATATGATCATCTATTTATATTTTTGAATTACATTATTCATTTCCTTTTAAATGATCATGAAAATGTTTTCAGAAGGACAAGTTTACATGGTATTTGCCAAAGACATTTAACTTTTTCCTTTTTTCTTGTTTGTCTGCTATTAGGATAAGCCATATTGTGAGTCAAGAATGTAGTGAAATATTTAGATCTCTCTCCCACTTTTGAAATATTTGATTTCATAAGTTAACTGTTGTTAATTCTGCTTTCCTATACACACCTGCATATAATAGTTCCAATATTAATATAAAATACAGGAAGCCGCTTTAGATTGGACCAATGATCTGACACAAAGTAAAAGTCTTCAGAAAATATTGTGAAAATAATACTGATCTGGAAAGAATGGAAGAAGGGAAATCCATGCAAAATAAGACAAAAGAAATAGAATCATTCCCATGTGGCTCAAATGCTAAAGAATCTGGCTGTAATTTGAGAGACCAGGGTTTGATTGCTGGGTTGGGAAGATCCCCTGGAGAAGGGAATGGGAGTCCACTCCAGTATTCTTGCTTGGAAAATCCCATGGACAGAGGAGCCTAGTGGTCTATAGTCCACAGGGTTGCAAAGAGTTGTACGTGACTGAGCAACTATGCTTTCATTTTTTTTTTTTTTAGCTTAGACATTAAACTGGCTCATAATAAAAACTACCATTGTATAACTTAAAAGGCACTTTTATATATAATAATCAAAATTGGATCCAGATATTACTATTATTGTCCCATTTCATGGAAACTGAAACTAAAGCTTAAGGATATTTGGCAACCTACCCAAGGTCACTGTACTTATACCGCTGGGGCTTGTACCAGTCTCTGTTATCAAATCCTTAAAAGGCTCAGCTAACAACACACACACACATCCATGATTCCAAGAGGAAGATAACCAACACTTTGTTTTTGGCTGGAACATTGTTTCCAAGGCCTGTTCCTCCTGTTAGTCACCTCCAGGGTCATAGTGCCTTTGCTGGTGCAGAGAGTAGAATTACGTTCCCTCCAAAAGATGTGGCAAGTCTTAACTCCCAGTACTTATGAACGTGATCTTGTTTGGAAATAGGGTCTTTGTAGGTGAAATTCAGTTAAGGATCTCAAGATGAGCTCAGTCTGGAATTAGGTTGGGCCCTAAATCCAATGACACGTTTCCTTGTAAGACACAAAAAAGGAGAAGACGCAGAGACATAGAGTCCAGGTAAAGATGAAGAAGAATATCGAATTTGTGCAGCTGCTGCTGCTAAGTCACTTCAGTCGTGTCTGACTCTGTGCAACCCCATAGATAGCAGCCCACCAGGCTCTCCCGTCTCTGGGATTCTCCAGGCAAGAACACTGGAGTGGGTTGCCATTTCCTTCTCCAATGCATGAACGTGAAAAGTGAAAATGAAGTCGCTCAGTCGTGTTCGACTCTTCACGACCCCATGGACTGCAGCCTACCAGGCTCCTCCGCCCATGGGATTTTCCAGGCAAGAGTACTGGAGTGGGGTGCCGTATAAGCCAAGAAACACCACGAATTGCCGACAACCACTGAAAACTAGGAGAGAAACATGGAATGGATGCTACCTCAGAGCTTCCAGAAGATACCAGCCATGCCAGCAACTTGCTTGTTTACTTCTGTCTCTAGAACAATGTTCACTGCAGCATTGCTTACAATAGTTAGGACGTGGAGCCAACTTAGATGTGCACTGATGGATGAGTGCTGCAGACGCACAGAGGCCTTGGTGCACGTGTACAACGTAATATTACTCAGCCATAAAAAGCAGTGAATTTGAATCCGCTCTAGTGAGGTGGATGAACCTAGAGTTTGTTTAACAGAGTGAAGTAAATCAGAAAGAGAAAAACAAATAGAGTATATTAATACATATATATATATATATATATATATAAAATCTAGAAAAATGGTGCTGGTGAGCCTATTTGGAGGGCAGGAATAGAGACATAAACACAGAGAGCAGGCTTGTAGACACAGCGGGGGGAGGAGAGGGTGGGATTAATTGAAACAATAGCACTGAAATATACATGTGTATATTTCATGTGTAAAATAGATATTGTTAAAAAAACTACCATGTATAAAACAGATACCTAGTGGGAAGTTGCCATATAACACAGGGACCCCGCCTGGTACTCTGCAGCAACCTAGAGGGGTGGGCTGGGGTGAGAGGTGGAAGGGAGGTTCAATAGGGAGGAGACATATGTATATTTATCGCGGATGCACATTGTTATATATATATTGTTATATAGCATATATAGCATAAACCAACACAACATTGTAAAACAATTATCCTCCAGTTATTAATTAAAAAAAAGGAAAGAACTGTGAAAGAATACATTTCTGTTGTTTTAAGCTACTAAGTTTGTGTGATTTTTTTCATGCAGCCCTTGGACACAAAAACAGTTGGGTTTTCTTCTACAAATCATAGGAAGAATAGTATGCAAAAGTCATAATTTTGGCTACGTTTGTTGGCTATAGAAAGCAGGAAAAGATGGTGAGATGAATGAAAAATACCAGCAGATCAAAATTAAGAAGCGAAGTTGTTAGTGGAGCAGAGAGTCTTCTTCTCCAGTGCTCCAAGGAGCCAGGTTTCTAGAGACTACTTGCCCGTTTTCCCTGGCCTACAGGTTTTGAAATAGGAATGAATGTGTTGGAGGAGACGATGATGCTATGAAATCCACCAATTAATCAGGTGGCTCTAGAAAAGTCAGATAATGCTCATCTTCATCTATAAAGTTGGTGCAGTGGGGTATCCAGCCGGCTTTGAAATTGGATGATTGATTTTCACACCCTGTGGCCTGCTAGTTGGCACTGCCGTTCATCTGGAAGTGAAGAAACCTAAGCTTTGGGACCAAGATCCCTGGTGCAAATCTTACCCCTTTCACTTGGTTAACGACTCTCAGTTTTTGTGTGTGTGTGTGATGTGATATGATTAGATGATAATGATATAATAATGATTATTATGCTTATTAGAAAGTTACTGGGTAGTTTAAATGGGGAAAATGCATGTAAAATATAGTGTTGGCACATAGTAGGTGCTCAACAGTGATTTTTATTCCTTGCTCCATTAAACTTTAACTTTTGCTATTACTTCAGGACCAGTTTATCATCATATTAACTCAATCTTGTTGTCCTTTCTTGTGACTGACAAGCAAGTTTTTCAAGCTCTTTTTAAAAAATTATCCTTTTCTAAAAACTTTTTTTTAATCCTTTAATGATCTTTTGGGGTCTGTCTTTATCATTTTCCTTGTTACCAACAGACAAGATGTGTGTTGAATTCTCTTTAGTTTTAAGAGAATAGGTTGAATATATTTTTTTGTTTCAAATTATACTCTCACCATACCCTACAAACCCACCCACACTGTCTTTGAAAATCTCTGAACTAATATTGTAATTGTTGTTCAGTCACTCACGTGTGTCTGACTCTTTGCAGCACTCCAGGCTTCCCTGTCCTTCACTATCTCCCAGCATTCGCTCAAACTCTGATTGTGACTTGTTGGAAACAATGCCCTGCTGCTGTCTGACAAATGCTTACAACTGGCATTTCTAACTGACTTTGCAGGTGCAAAGTGAAAGTGAAAGTCGTTCAGTCATGTCCGACTCTTGGCGACCCCATGGACTATACAGTCCATGGAATTCTCTAGGCCAGAATACTGGAGTGGGTAGCCTTTCCCTTCACCAGGGGATCTTCCCAACCCAGGGATCAAACCCAGGTCTCCCACATTGCAGGTGGATTCTTTACCAGCTGAGCCACAAGGGAAGCCTAAGAATACTGGAGTGGGTAGCCTGTCCCTTCTCCAGAGGATCTTCCCGACCCCGGAATCGAACTGGGATCTCCTGCATTGCAGATGGATTCTTTACCAACTGAGCTATCAGAGAAGCCCTGGAGGAGAACTTTTTTGGAGGAGAGCTTTTTAGATGCTTAGCTTTTTTTTCAGCCTGCACCATGAGAAGGGCATGGCAACCCACTTCAGTATTCTCGCCTGGAGAATCTCATGGAGAGAGGAGCCTGGAGGGCTCCCAGGCTGTAGTCCATGGGGTCGCAAAGAATTGGACATGACTGAGCGATTCTGTTGTTGCTCAAGCAGCTAGAATTACCCACTTGTATAAACTCAGGCCTTCCTGAGAGTAATACTATACAAACAAACCAGGAACTCATGGTGACGATGCATAACACACCTTCAAAAGCCTGGATGAACTATGGAGTTCAGTCCTCATTGGTATTTCCCAGTTAAAAGAAAATTTTTTCAGAGGCCAGTGAACCTTTTTTAAATTTTTTGTTTTATTTTTTAAATGGGAGGATAATTGGTTTACAGTGCTGTGCTGGTTTCTGCCACGCAGCAATGTGACTCGGGTGTAAGTACACATATACTCCGTCCCCCTTGAGTCTCCTTCCCACACCCTCAATCCCACCCGTCTTGGTGATTTATAAATAGCACCAAGCTGAGCTTCTTGCACTGAGCAGCAGCTTCCCACTAGCCGTCTATTTTACATGCGGTAGCCTGCCATCTATGGGGTCGCAAGAGTCGGACATGACTGAAGCGACTTAGCAGCACCAGCAGCAGCAGCATTAATATACAGCATTTGTTTTTCTCTTTTTGTCTTACTTCACTCTATGTGACAGACTTTAGGTTCATCCACATCACTACAAATGACCCCATTCTGTTCCTTTTTATGGCTGAGTAATATTCCTTTCTGTATATGGACCACACTTCATTATCCATTCATCTGTTGATGGACGTCTAGGTTGCTTCCATGTCCTGGATATTGTAAATAGTGCTTCCTCATAGGGGCACTACTGGGGTACATTGGGGATACATGTGTCTTTTTGAATTATGATTTTCTTAGGGTATATACCTAGTAGTGGGATTTCTGGGCTATATGGTAGTTTTATTCCTTGTTTCTTAAGGAACTTCCATACTCTTCTCCATAGTGATTGTATCAGTTTGCTTTCCTACCAATAGTGCAGTAGGGTTACCTTTTCTTGACATCCTCTCCGACATTTATTGTGCTTAGATTTTTAAATGATAGCCATTCTGACTGATGTGAGGTGATACCTCACTGTAGTCTTGATTTGTATTTCTCTAATAATGAGCGATGTTGAGCATCTTTTCATGTGTTTGTTGGCCATGTGTATGTCTTCTTTGGAGAAATGTCTGTTTAGGTCTTTGGCTCATTTTTTGCTAGGGTTGTTTGTTTTGCTAATATGAAGCTTCATGAGCTATTTGTGTATTTTGGAGATGAATCCTTTGTCAGTTGCTTCATTTGCAGTTATTTTCTCCCATTCTCAAAGAGATGTCTTTTCATCTTGTTTCCTTTACTGTGCAAATGTCTTTAATTTTAATTAGGTTCTATTTGTTTATCTTTGTTCTTATTTCCATTACTCTAGGAGGTAGATCAGAGAGGATCTTGCTGTGATTTATATTGGGGAGTGTTCTGCCCATGTTTTCCTCTTAGACTTTTATAGTGTCTGGCCTTACATTTCGGTCTTTAATCCATTTTGAGCTTACTTTTGTGTCTGCTGTTAACAAGCATTCCAATTTCATTTTTTCATGTGTAGTTGTCCAGTTTCCCTAGCACCACTTATTGAACAGGTTGCCTCTTCTTCATTGTATATGCTTGCTTCCTTTGTCAAAGTTAAGTTGCCCACAGGTGTTTGGGTTTATCTGTGGGCTTCTCCAGGTTATCCTGTTCCATTGATCAATATTTCTGATTTTGTGCCAAAACTGTACTGTCTTGATGACTGTAACTTTGTAGTATAATCTAAAGTTAGTGAGGTCAATTCCTCCAGCTCTGTTTTCCTTTCTCAAGACTACTTTGGCTATTTGGGGTCTTTTGTATTTTCATACAAATTGTGAATTTTTTGGTCTTAGTTCTATGAAAATGCCATTGGTAATTTGATAAGGATTGCATTGAATCTGTAGATTGCTTTCAGTAGTATAGTCATTTCATAATATTGATTCTTTCAATCCAAGAACATGGTATATCTCTCCATCTGTTTGTGTTGTCTTTGATTTCTTTCATCAGTGTCTCCTAGTTTTCTCTGTAGATCTTTTGCCTCTTTAGGTAGGTTTTTTTCCCGTAGATATTTTATTCTTCTTGTTGCAATGGTGAATGAGATTGTTTCCTTACTTTCTGATTTTTCATTATTACTGTATAAGAATGCAAGGCATTTCTGTATATTAATTTTGTATCCTGTGACTTTACTAAATTCATTGATTAGCTCTAATTCTTTTCTGATGACAAATATTTTGTTTCACTTCTTAGGGTAGGAAAGCTGGTCAAATACACTGTCCTGAGCAGGGCTAATGAAAACCCTATACTGTGCGATGGAAACAGAGAGAAAGGAAATTAGGGCTTTCATAAGCAATCTACAGATTCAATGCTTCTCTATGATTCCCAGCCTTCTTCCCCCCTCACTGCCTCCGCTACTCCACTCCTTTACAGTCCTCACTGATCTCTCTCAGCTCCAGATATACACATTCCCTTCTGGAGAAGGTTGGTTTTGCCAATGCCAAAATTCTGTTTCTTTGGCTAGGATAAAGGAGAATTTCCAGTTTAAAAGGTAATTTTTAGACCTATCACAATATTAATTGATAAACTTTTAACTCTACTTTCAGATTATTATAACATTTCCTCTTACATTTTTTTATGAGCTTCTCATAACACATTACTGCTTTTAGAAGGCTGAGACTTCAGAGTGGTACCTGGCTTGCTTGAGGGAAGTGCAGAAGGGAGGTTTGAATGGAATGATTTAACTCTTAGTTCCATGTTTCTCTCTCTCTCTCTCATTCATTCATATCCATCGATCTACTCCCATCTCTCTCCACCCATCTATCCATCCATCCACCTATCCAATCTCGTTGCTTTACTGTACCCATGCTTCAGTGAGTAGATGTGACTCCAGTTCTAAGAATAGAATGCAGGATGAAGTCGTCTTAAATGGTTGGCATCTTCCCAGCTACATGGTGCTGTGTGATGTGTGCCAGTCCTCATTCTACCGCCACTGAAGCTGCTGATACCTCTTAAAGGGTCATTACAACCGAATGGAAACTATAAGAAGGGAGAACCACAATGGGAGTAACATGGATAAAGAGAGAATTTTATGGGGTGGATGTGTTATAAAATTTTATTCTCACTTATTCCTAACTCTGCCTTTACTGAATAATGTCTGACTCAAATGTAATGTAATAAAAATAAAATGAAATAATTACTCTCAGAGTCCACAGGAGGCAATCAAGAGCACTTGGAAAAGGAAGATTTTCTAAGACTCAAAGCCATCAAAATAAGCATAAATTATACCAGATTTTTGTATCGACTAACCATTCTGTTCAAAGGCTTCTCTTGGGTAGGAACAAGGAAGTTTAGGATTCATTAAGCCTTCTTGCAAGGCCAGCAGGGTCAGGTTTTTATTCAATTCTCATTGTAATCCTCATCCCCATTATCATACTGAAAATTATTTTCAAAACACATGCTTTGTTAAGCTTGAATTAAATAGAACCAATAAGGTCACTTTTCCTATATTAGAGACCACAGAACTTTTTCTGCAAGAAGTCTGAGAGTAAATACTTTAGGCTTTGAGGACTATGTAATCTCTGTCACAACCGTTTAACTCTGCCTTGGCGGCTCAAAAGCAGCAATGGACACAAATGAATAGGTGTGGTAGTGTTCCAAACAACAGTTTTCAAAGACAGGATGTGAGATGGATTTGGTCCACAGGCTATGGTTTGATGACTTCTTTCTTGTATCAAACTGAGTAGATAGGAGGTGGACCGTGATGCTGAGAAAAGCTGTGTTTTTGATGAACATAAAATGCAAGACATATCTGTATGACTTCCTGGACACAGCTCCATGAACCTACCCTATTAATATATATAAATGCCACTCAATGGACATGAGTTTGAGCAAGCTCCGAGAGACGGTGAAGGAGAGGGAAGCCCAGTGTGCTGCAGTCCATGGGGTCACAAAGAGTCAGACAGGATTTACTGAACAACAACAATAACAGTAACAAAAACCCCTCTAGCTCACGTTCCCCTCTCTGTGATTTCAGAAATCTATTTATTCTTCCATAGCAAAGAAACAAAGTCCCAGTTCTTCTCAAGGCCTGGCCTGCTCTATGGGGGAATGGAAACAATTGCAATTGGAAAAGCAAATATTCTCCCTTATCAAAGTTTTAAAATAGAAAGCAGAGAAATAAAAACTTCATTAGTAGCCAGAACTGAGCCTTGGAGAGGCTCATTGGTTTTGAAAGCACCAAATAGGTGAAAAAATGAATGCATCAATCTTTCAGAATCAATGCATCACGCTGCAAATAGAGCTAACTTTCCGTTTCAATCCCGTTCTCCTTTCATCCACCACAAAGACACCAGAAAGCAGATCCTCCCTGGGATAAACTACATGCTAGTGCCAAGCAAGGATTTTTGGTATATAGATTCTTAGCAAAATGACATCTATGCTGTGAGCTTTACAAAATGTAACATATGATCCATGGAGAAACCTACTAAATAGATGGGAAGCAAGCAGCTGCGAGCTGTCGTTTTTCAGCACCTGACCTCCAAAGATGCTTAATAGACTACAAAGTATTACTGTCTCATCAGTGCCAAGAGGCGTGTGTGGAGAGATAAATAAAGCTATTTTCCAAAATGAGGACTATTCTGGTATGCTGGTATTGAAATGACAGTTTCGTTATGGGATAGGAGATGGGCAGGAAAAGAGCAGCCAGGTAGCTGCCCCGGTGCCCACCACCAGTAGACGGTCTATAATGAGATTCAAAATTAGATTGCTGAACCTCGAAGACAAAGTGCTTCACATCTGTGAGATGTTCAGCTTGACTTTATAATGAGTTCACCGAGCAGAATGAACCACACTTGAAATCAAATACTTTGCATTCAGGATGAAATAAGTGGGGATCAATCATAGTCAGGGAAGTAGCATTTGCTTAGAATGTAATGATATACTGAGCTTAAAAAAAAAAGAGGAAAATGAAAGAGCATGAAAGTCGGTTCATGGGTAACATGCGTGATAGCAGTGGGCAATATTTGCATGGGCAGAGCTTCACGTATGAGCCTCTGCACACGGTAACTGACGAGGGTGGGGGGGGGTGAGAAGTATGAAAAGTTCACACTATCTACCAAAAAAATCAACATGTTTCATTACCAAACACATGTATCCAAGTGCACAGTAAGCCCAAACAAACGAAAACGGAGAGTTTGGAGCTGAGAAAGGTTTACTGCAGGGCCATGCAAGGAGACAGATGGCTTATGCTCCCCCAAACTCTGAGCTCGCGGAAACATTTTAACAAAGCACTTTTAATGGCAAGGTGAAGGAGGAGGGTGGTTAGTTGTTGCACACTTCTTGGTGTTGGAATCCTTTGTTCTTACAGCTGTCCATGCAGGTCACGGCCATGATGTTTCTGTAAATTTTCAACAAGAAAAATACTATTTTCTGTTCTGCAACTTTTTATCTCTATGTGACCGGACTCTTACAAGTGAGAGCTTTGAGAAGGATCTAGCTTGTTTATTTCAGGCTACAGGCAACATTCATTTATAAAAGGTGCAGAGCCTGCATGACTAAGCACAGGCAACAGAGCACAAAGGTTAAAGCAAAAGAGAACAGATCCAAAGTGGAGTCAGATTTGTTTTTCCTAATTATACACATGCCCAGGTGGTTGTTTAGGCGCTAAGTCAGGTCCGACTCTTTTGCAACCTGCCAGGCTCCTGTCCATGGGATTCTCCAGGCAAGAATACTAGAGTGGGTTGCCATGCCCTCCTCCAGGGGATCTTCCCGACCCAGGGACTGAGCCCGCGGTGTCTCATGCATGGCAGGCAGGGTTTTTACCCACTGAGCACACAAACCCAGGAAGCAGCCCTACACACTACCATGTTAGGAAGCATCTTCTGAGTGTGCTCTTCTCAGAGGCTTTTGTCTAGTGACGGTCTTGAGCTCCCAAACAAATCAGTCCTGGTAACAAAGCTGTTTTGTTTTCCTGCTGGTTAGATTCTAGAGGAAGCCAGGCAGAGCCTACCTGCGGATGGCATGAAAGGGTTGACAAATGCCTGAAACAAAAGTCAGAGGCACCTTCAGCCCTGCCAAGGGCTGAAGAACCACAAAGAAATGCAGAGAGCCCCAGGGAGACTGCCTCCTTCACCACACAGGCGGCTCACTCCTCAAATTCCTAAAATATGAGTGTCTGCAACACTCTGCAGGATGGTGTGGCCTCCACTCCCACAATCCGGGACCTCTGATCCCAGCCATCCTGCCATGATTAGTCCAGCTGCCAGGGCCAGGTGTCCCCCAAGGTAGAGGTCAGCTGCTGGAAATCCTCGGGTGTGGATGCACCTCTCCTCTCGCAGAGCCCGGATCCTTACCTGCACTGCTGTCTGGCGGGGTGATGTCACTGGAGGCCTCATTAACAGCAGACAGGACAGAGGCATCGTATGACTTCTGGCCTTTCCACAGGATTTGAAGTTTATATTACAGAAGGAAGGAAAAGAACAGATGTCATGACTTGTCTTTTCCTTTTTTCATCCTGTAGCTGTCACTCACAGGGATCCAAACCGAGTGAAAAGAGCCCAAAGGAAGCCCGGCGAGTCGCCTGTCCTGGGAGGGCATGCTGGGGTGTCGCAGTCATTGTGTTAACCACAGAGGACAGTGACCCAGTGTCCTTCCCTCCTTCTTTCTCTTTCAAGATTCTCCTTCGACTTGACACAGGCTTGTGGCTGCCGAGATCCATCCAGATCCCAGCAGGCTCCTTCCTGGGCCAGTACTAGACACGGCCTGGCTGCTCGCCTTAGGCTGTCTTCAGGAATCCTTGCAGAGTTACAGGGGAGCAAGTGAGTGCATTTCATCCCCTCTGTTCCTAGCTGTGTCTGCTAATGAAAGCTCTCTGCTCTGGGGTGGGGGAGTAGGGGTAGGGGTAGGGGTGGGGGGTTCCCATCCGGGCTCTCTGGCTTCCCAGTAAGATTACAGAGCAGAGGGGAGACACATTTTGGACAGCATCCTCTGGCTGATTTAACGATTCCTTCTTTAACCTCACCCTGCAATGCCACGCAGAGTTTCTCATCAGACAGAGGACTAGAAACGAGTTATGAGCTCGGAGAGTTTTAGGGTCAAATAAGATGGGGGTAAGTAGCATACAGTAATAGCGTTAGTCGCTCAGTGCTGTCCGACTCTCTGTGACCCCATGGACTGTAGCCGGCCAGACTCCTCTGTCCATGGGATTCTCCAGGCAGTGGGTGGCCATTTCCTTCTCCAGGGGATCTTCCAGACCCAGGGATCAAACTTGGATCTCCCGCCTTGCAGGCAGATTCTTTACCATGAGCCCCCAGGGAACCCCTGGGCAGCATACAGCAAAGTAAAACAAGGCCCGTGTGTGTCTCCAGGAAAAACGTATTTCCCAAACCACCTGGTCAATGAGCGTATTCTAGGGCATTGCCCAAGATTGTCATTCTGTGAGGAAAATGAAGGGTTAAATAGTGAGCGTGATCATTGCTGTCTATTACATGTACACGAGGAAGTCCTGTACGTACAACACGTACCAATAGCTATTGTGGTCAAG
Organism: Cephalophus harveyi; assembly: GCA_006410635.1. NCBI lineage: Eukaryota > Metazoa > Chordata > Mammalia > Artiodactyla > Bovidae > Cephalophus > Cephalophus harveyi. Next base: position 95,840 of record SJYT01071324.1, on the reverse strand, counting down.
GAAAGCAGAAGAGCGTGATCTCTCATTAAGACAAGTACGGATTGATCCAGGGATTCAAGGGCAAATCACTCAAAAGAAGTGCTCCTGTTTTGCTCTTTGTCTCTCTCTCTTTTAAATGTACTCACCTCCAGTTCGTTGAATTTCAACCTCCCTCCCTTATTCTCAGACTCTCTTAGGAAAATCCCGTGCACTTTTCTGAGTTGAATCTCATTCTGCTATTCTAACCCATCTTCCTGCTCCCAGGGGAAAAGACATGGCTGGAATTCTTGTGGGACTGATAAAGCCTTCAGAAAAAGAGATAATGAGGCAGAGACCAACAGAGACTCCAAGGCTTTCCAGCATAGATGTGACACAACAGCTCTGTCATCTCCAAAGAAATCCTGTCATTAGTATGCCGGAGATGGGAGTCCTTTTTGGAGTGGTCAGGCAGGTGGGCAGCGTTTACCGGGGACCTGCAGCGCTGCAGACAACGGTCCCCGTTCCAGGAGGGAATCATGTGTGAGCAAGGAACTCTGGCAAACGTAAGAGGGTCAGAACAAAACAAAGTATCAAAAACGCTCTCTCAAGCACATGTGTAATTGCATATATTGCTGCCTGAGTGCTGAGTATTGCAACTACAGGCGCAACTCGAGATCTGGGGCCAGGAGGATTGTCTGGACAGGCCTCATGGGGTTGGGAGAGATGACCCTTGAGTGGTATGACAAATATGAATCGAGTAGAGGGTGGCGCAGTGGTAAGGAATCTGCCTGCAGCGCAGGAGACACAGGTTCGATCCCTGGAGGATGAAGATCATTTGGAGGAGGAAATGACAACCTGTTCTAGTATTCTTGCCTGGAAAATTCCATGAACAGAGGAGCCTGGGAGGCTCCTGTCCATGGGGTCTCAAGAGTCAGACACAGCTGAGCAACTGAGCACACACATGCACACAAGAGAAAAAAAACCTGAACAAAGATGGTCAGGGGCTGGAGCTGTGAGGGAACCAAGCTCCAGGAAGGCCTTACCCCTCCAACCTGTTCATGCTCCTGTCCTTCCCTGGCCTGAGTCCTGCCCACGTAAGATGTATGGCAGCTTAGAATGGGCTTTCTGACCACTGAGCGCCAAAGAACCTGAAGCTTTAGGAACCAAAGATGCCCTTGATTTACTTAACACAGGTGCATCAGCGCATCCTCCATCTTATGAAAGGATACTAGAATTAAGTATTTGCCTTGCCCTTGCCAATATAAGTGCCAATCATATCGGGTCAGTATGTTAATATCTTCTCAGGCCCTTTCAACTTGACAAAGCAGTTCAGATGCCACATCAGTTCAGTTCAGTCGCTCAGTCGTGTCCAACTCTTTGCGACCCCATGAATCGCAGCACACCAGGCCTCCCTGTCCATCACCAACTCCCGGAGTTTACTCAAACTTATGTCCATCGAGTTGATGATGCCATCCAGCCATCTCATCCTCTGTCGTCCCCTTCTCCTCCTGCCCCCAATTCCTCCCAGCATCAGGGTCTTTTTCAATGAGTCAGCTCTTTGCATGAGGTGGCCAAAGTACTGGAGTTTCAGCTTTAGCATCAGTCCTTCCAATGAACATCCCGGCTGACAAATGAAAGCCTGTGGCGATGAAGTGGTTCAGGGCAGCTGTCCCCATTTATGTGCTGCTCTGGCCATCATCCTCCCGGCTCTGTGCTCCTGCTTTTATCCATTTTTGTCTTTGGAAAGTCTTTGGGCTCCTTTAGGGTGTCTGGTCGCAACCCCTCAGTTCCTAGCTCTCTGCCACTTCCTGGCTTCTCTGTTCCCCACATATTCGGGCGGAAGGTGGGGGAACACTGTCATTGGCCAGAGCGATCCTCCTCTCTGCTTTCACACTCTGCCACCCCACCAACCTCCCCAAACGCTTCATCAGGGGAGGATTCTGATAGACATCCCAGCCAGTAAAATGCTCACACAGACTGAGGGAAACTGAACACTGAAAATAACTTTCCACGAATGATGAAGTAGTTTTTACAAAGTTAATACTGATAGAATGGGAAGGGACAGGGCTAGCGGATTTCATTACCTTTCAATAATTCCAGGAGTCCTCCACCCGGGGGGTGATTCCTCCCTCATCAGGGGATATTTGACAATGTCTGGAGACTTTTACGATTGTCACAACTGCATTGGGTGGAGGTAGGGGCTTGCTCCCCATGCTGACAGATAGAGGCCAGGGATGCCCCCAACAGCCTTCAACGCACAAAACTCATCAGGACTAAAATGCCAGTTGTGTCTGGATAAGAAACCTTGACTTACCCTAAGCATGAGAAAGTCATTATTGTTTGCATTGAGTCAATGTAGGTACTGTTTATCTAGGAAGAGAAGGATATGTTTTCCTTAGCTAGACAAAAGGATGCAATTATATTGGAAGCAAATTTTTATTCTTGAATCCTCCCTTTACCCGCTTTCTAAGAAACGATCTCTACCAGGGATCAGCAAACATTGTGTGTGCACAGTAGTGAGTGCTTTTGGCTTGATGGAGGACAAGAGATGAAATTGAAGATACTTGCACAGCAAGTGTCAGACTTTATTTTCCTTTGCTCCAAAATCACTGCAGATGGTGATTGCAGCCAGGAAATTAAAAGATGCTTACTTCTTGGAAGGAAAGTTATGACCACCCTAGATAGCATATTCAAAAGCAGAGACATTACTTTGCCAACAAAGTTCTGTCTAGTCAAGGCTATGGCTTTTCCAGAAGTCATGTATGGATGTGAGAATTGGACTATAAAGAAAGGTGAGTGCTGAAGGATGCTTTTGAACTGTGGTGTTGGAGAAGACTCTTGAGAGTCCCTGGGACTGCAAAGAGATCCAACCAGTCCATCCTAAAGGAAATCAGTCCTGAATACTCCTTGGAAGGACTGATGTTGAAGCTGAAACTCCAATGCTTTGGCTACCTCATGCGAAGAGCTGACTCATTTGAAAAGACCCTGATGCTGGGAAAGACTGAAGGCAGGAGGAGAAGGGGATAACAGAGGATGAGATGGTTGGATGGCCTCACTGACTCAATGGACATGAGTTTGAGTAAACTCCGGGAGCTGGTGATGGACAGGGAGGCCTGGCGTGCTGCGTTCCTTGGCGTCACAAAGAGTTGGACATGACTGAGCGACTGAACTGATTGACAGCAAGAGAGAACATCCCTATTGCTCCCCACCAGGTAGGCCTGACAGGGGTGACCTTGGGTGGAGGGTAAGCTTAGCCATTCCCTACAGGAAGAACCCACCTCCAGAGGGGTGGTGTGTGGGGCAGGTGACTCCTGGACCAAGATGCCGCTGCTGGATGGTAACAGCAAAGACCATAATATTCAGATGGCAGCATGAGCTTGTCCCGGGTGGTCCTGAGGCTCAGTTGCTACTGGGGAGGCAGGTGCCAGGGCTGGAGCAGGGGCCCCAGGGCAGATGCCTGAGGTTTAGTGTCAGCCTACAGTGCTGGCTGCCTCAAGGGGTACCCAGAGGGGTACAGAAATGGGAGAATTTGGCTTGCGGTCTGTAGTTGGTGAACGCTTTACCTGTATCACTGCGGACCTTCTATTTCACCATCTTCATTTTTCTCTGAAAGAATTATTTAATCTCCATTGGAAGGAAATTTCTAGAGGTTTTGAAAATTTTTAGCAACAGCAGAGTTTTTAATGCATTGGATTTTATTTAATTGGATACATTCCTTAAAGGAAAAGCTTCAAGAAACCCTGTTTGGAATTAGATCCCAAATGGTCTGATTGCAGAGCACAGAACACTCCCTGTAGCCCTCTCCCACTTCCAGGAGAGAGGTGGTGTTCAACAACACAATTTTTTCCTCCTTTTCTTCTTTCAGCTTCAGTTGTACAAAATCAGTTTACTGTTTGTTTTATGACACATTCTCAACATTGCCATGCATGAATAATTTGTTACTTTTAATAATGTAATAACACCCTCAAATGCCACTCAAAACATGAATTAAGACTTTGGCAATAATCTAAGTCTAAAATTACAGTCCATCTATTTATTTCTTTTCTCTTGCTTCCCAGAAGTTACTGGCATTATACTTTTCTTTTTATATACACTTACTGCTATGATATTTGTTCCTAAAAAGTATATATTTCTATTTTAGATGATTTTCACTTCAAAAATGCTACCATGGTATATGTAAACTTTACATTATTGCTAAGATCTACAAAGGTCTGTCTAGTCAAAGCTATGGTTTTTCCAGTAGTCATGCATGGATGGAGAGTTGGACTCTAAAGAAAGCTGAGCACCAAAAAAATTGATGCTTTCAAACTGTGATGCTGGAGAAGACTCTTGAGAGTCCCTTGGACTACAAGGAGATCCAACCAGTCCATCCTAAAGGTCAGTCCTGGGTGTTCATTGGAGGGACTGATGCTGAAGCTGAAGCTCCAGTACTGTGGCTACCTGATGCAAACAGCTAATTCATTGGAAAAGTCCCTGATTCTGGGAAAGATTGAAGGCAGGAGGAGAAGGGGAGGACAGAGGATGAGGTGGTTGGATGGCATCACTGACTCGATGGACATAGGTTTGGGTGAACTCCGGGAGTTGGTGATGGGCAGGGAGGCCTGGCGTGCTGCGGTTCATGGGGTCACAAAGAGTTTGGACACAATTTAGTGACTGAACAACAACAAAAAAGAAAAGAAAGCAAAAGTTAATATCTTGGAGAATGGAAAGTGAAGGTCTGGAGGATAGATGTTTTTCTATCCTTTTTTTTACATGGGTTTTTCTTTCTCATGATAACGTCTTTCCTAATTATTTAAACTTTAACATGGCCTAAAGTTAAGAAAAACTGATACTTTAACTTTTAAATTCCTATTTATAAAGTTATAGCTTTCTATCTATTTATAAATAAAGGTCTCTCGTATCTGAGTTTGGTCTTCATTATGTTGATGAAATTTTTGATTGTGAAATAGTCTGTAGACCCTCTTTCCTCTCCCCTCATCCTTTCTGACCTGCACTATGATTTAGGATTACAACAGAGAAGTCTACATTGATTTGGAAATAACGTAATTGGAATTAGAGGAATCTCTCTCTCTCTCTCTTTTTTTTTGATAATTGAAGTATAGTTGGTTCACAATGTACTAATTTCACATGTACAGCAAAGTGATTCAGGTATACGTCTATATATGCTCTTTTTCTGACTGATGCTGAAGCTGAAGCTCCAATACTTTGGCCACCGGATGCCAAGAGCTGACTCATTAGAAAAGACCCTGATGCTGGGAAAGATTGAAGGCAGGAGGAGAAGGGAATGACAGAGGATAAGATGGTTGGATGGCATCACCAATTCAGTGGACTGAGTGTGAGTGAACTCCGGGAGTTGGTGATGGACAGGGAGGCCTGGCATGCTGTGGTCCATGGGGTCTCAAAGAGTGACCAAATGAGTGACTGAACAATAGCAACAGCAAATACCCCTTTTCAGTTTATTTTCTATTATAGTTTATTATAAGGTATTTAATAGTTCCCTATGTGCTACAGTAGGTCCTTGTTTACCTATATTATATATATATATATAGTAACTTATTTATTTTATATATAGGAAGTCCTGTTAATTCCAAACTCCTGATTTATTTCTCTCCCCAAGAGGACAATCTTTTGAGAGCTCTAAAAGAAGGTGATGTTCCAGGACCCAGAAAATGAGGAAAAGAGAATGGAGAAGAGAGAGAAATTTTCAGGAAAAGGGGCCAGAGTGAAACAGATGGGCAGTAAGGTATTTATGTGGTGCATATGACGGGTCACTGGACATGAAACACACACCGCATTGTTGGGCCCCTGGAGGCACGAACCTGGAGAAAGTTAGACCAAGAGGAACATCCAGGCTCCAGGGATTGCTTCGACTCTGCTATCCCTGGGGTGCCTAGGACTAGAGTTCTTTTGTTTATTCAGGAAAGGAAAATGTTATTCAGGATGACTAGAGTTCTTGAAGACATTCATGTGGGAGATATTTGGATTACATTTAGAATTTCAATAGGTATTTGTGATGGCATATAATGAATTGAGTATTGTTCAGAATACTAAATAAATCTAGGGTATTCTTGAGATGCGTGAATCTATAGGTGTAATGATATCAGCATCACATAAATTACCTTCTGTTTCAAAAAATGCATTTTTTGCTTTCAATTATTTTAGAAATACATTCTGAAGTATTAAATAGAATTNTATTTGTGATGGCATATAATGAATTGAGTATTGTTCAGAATACTAAATAAATCTAGGGTAGTCTTGAGATGCGTGAATCTATAGGTGTAATGATATCAGCATCACACAAATTACCTTCTGTTTCAAAAAATGCATTTTTTGCTTTCAATTATTTTAGAAACACATTCTGAAGTATTAAATAGAATCGAGAGGAGGTGACCAGAAAGGACTAATTTAATCCAATGACAAGTACAATGGAATATATATTCTTAAGAGTACTCATTTTTTGGATACTGGAAACTCCACATCCAGACAAAAGAGAGACATTCATTGAACTTTTATGTTTGTGTCAATTAGAATAAGTTTGGCTGCCTGTGTCTAAAATCCTCAAATAGCAAGGGCTGAATTAACACAGAGATTGGTTTTCCTCTCACAGAGACAAGCAGCCACGGGCTGATATGGTACCACAATTAACTGTTCATCAGAGACCCAGTTTCTTTATACCCACTTTTTTTCATTATTCCCAAAATATTTCTCCTACTTCATGACCCAAGATGGCTCCTAAGATCCAACTGGTATGTTCTCATTTCAGAATGTATGACAAAAAAAATGGGAAAGGGGCTTTTCTCTTTAAGAATATGCCTAGAATGCTTGCCTTTCACTTTTGTTTATATTCAGCCTAATAAAATGTAGGCTAGGGAAATGTTGCTTTACTCAGGGGAATCACGTGCCCCACCTTAAAAATCAGAGATTGGATGAAAATGTATAGTCTCTTGGCGTATGTCTCATTTAGTTTTAACTCCGAGGCTTTATTACTTAATGGAAATAACATTGACAAGGAACAACCAAATGGTGAGCAAAATGGACAGATCTTTAGAACCTGGCCAGCATCCAGTGAACGGTTTTAGAATAGTAGCCAAAGAGATGCTAGTTTTTGCTATGTTTTAGGTAGGACTTCACCAGTCCTTGACATTTAAAACTATATCACCCTGGGGACAAAGTGTTCCTCATTGAAAGGAGGGAGAGAAAGAGAGAGAGAGGGAGACAGAGAGAGAAGGGGAGGGAGGAAAGAAAAGGGAATGAGAAAGAGAGAGAGGAGACATATTTAAAGAACAAGACACATTTCTTTCATTAAAATATTGATTTTTCATTTTAAGTTGGAGCCAAATATCAATATAGGTAAAATTGGTAGTTCCTAGAACTGATGAGAATTCACTGAGCTTAACAAAATGAATGCATGGCTTGATCTTACTGCAGCATATTTAGAGAGAAAAGAGAGTATTGATCAACTCGCTTTAGGACACCATCTATAAGTGAGTATTGTTTGTAACCACCTTAATGCCAAAAGTTTATGTCCGCTATATTTTGTTCATTGTAAGGGAATTCAAACTTCCCTGGTTTTGAGAAATGGTCTAATATTAGGGCTGTCAAAAGGGTATATTTTAATATGTAATGTATGAATTCTGGGTTGTTGTCTTGCTTAGTTGCTATATCATAGCTTGGTCTTATATAAGAAAAGTACAGTATCCTCGCCTCCGTTATACTCTTAAGTACACTTTTAAGCACAGAGTGAAAGAGAATGTTCTTATAAAAATCATTTCATTGTTATACCTTTGTACCAAAGGGTAAAATCCAACCTTCCTAAAAGTAGAATGAGTCCTAGGATATCTTCACCATTTTTGGCTACCTCATGCGAAGAGCTGACTCATTTGAAAAGACCCTGATGCTGGGAAAGACTGAAGGCAGGAGGAGAAGGGGATCACAGAGGATGAGATGGTTGGATGGCCTCACTGACTCAATGGACATGAGTTTGAGTAAACTCCAGGAGCTGGTGATGGACAGGGAGGCCTGGCGTGCTGCATTCCTTGGTGTCACAAAGAGTCGGACACGACTGAGCGACTGAACTGATTGACAGCAAGAGAGAACATCCCTATTGCTCCCCACCAGGTAGGCTTGACAGGGGTGGCCTTGGGTGGAGGGTAAGCTTAGCCATTCCCTACAGGAAGAACCCACCTCCAGAGGGGTGGTGTGTGGGGCAGGTGACTCCTGGACCAAGATGCCGCTGCTGGATGGTAACAGCAAAGACCATAATATTCAGATGGCAGCATGAGCTTGTCCCGGGTGGTCCTGAGGCTCAGTTGCTACTGGGGAGGCAGGTGCCAGGGCTGGAGCAGGGGCCCCAGGGCAGATGCCTGAGGTTTAGTGTCAGCCTACAGTGCTGGCTGCCTCAAGGGGTACCCAGAGGGGTACAGAAATGGGAGAATTTGGCTTGCGGTCTGTAGTTGGTGAACGCTTTACCTGTATCACTGCGGACCTTCTATTTCACCATCTTCATTTTTCTCTGAAAGAATTATTTAATCTCCATTGGAAGGAAATTTCTAGAGGTTTTGAAAATTTTTAGCAACAGCAGAGTTTTTAATGCATTGGATTTTATATAATTGGATACATTCCTTAAAGGAAAAGCTTCAAGAAACCCTGTTTGGAATTAGATCCCAAATGGTCTGATTGCAGAGCACAGAACACTTCCTGCAGCCCTCTCCCACTTCCAGGAGAGAGGTGGTGTTCAACAACACAATTTTTTCCTCCTTTTCTTCTTTCAGCTTCAGTTGTACAAAATCAGTTTACTGTTTGTTTTATGACACATTCTCAACATTGCCATGCATGAATAATTTGTTACTTTTAATAATGTAATAACACCCTCAAATGCCACTCAAAACATGAATTAAGACTTTGGCAATAATCTAAGTCTAAAATTACAGTCCATCTATTTATTTCTTTTCCCTTGCTTCCCAGAAGTTACTGACATTATACTTTTCTTTTTATATACACTTACTGCTATGATATTTGTTCCTAAAAAGTATCTATTTCTATTTTAGATGATTTTCACTTCAAAAATGCTAGCATGGTATATGTAAACTTTTGGGATACATTATTGCTAAGATCTACAAAGGTCTGTCTAGTCAAAGCTATGGTTTTTCCAGTAGTCATGCATGGATGGAGAGTTGGACTCTAAAGAAAGCTGAGCACCAAAAAAATTGATGCTTTCAAACTGTGATGCTGGAGAAGACTCTTGAGAGTCCCTTGGACTGCAAGGAGATCCAACCAGTCCATCCTAAAGATCAGTGCTGGGTGTTAATTGGAGGAACTGATGCTGAAGCTGAAGCTCCAGTACTCTGGCCACCTGATGCAAAACAGCTGATTCATTGGAAAAGTCCCTGATTCTGGGAAAGATTGAAGGCAGAAGGAGAAGGAGAAGGGGACGACAGAGGATGAGGTGGTTGGATGGCATCACCGACTCGATGGACATGGGTTTGGGTGAACTCCGGGAGTTGGTGATGGGCAGGGAGGCCTGGAGTGCTGTGATTCATGGGGTTGCAAAGAGTTTGGACACAATTTAGTGACTGAACAACAACAAAAAAGAAAAGAAAGCAAAAGTTTATATCTTGGAGAATGGAAAGTGAAGGTCTGGAGGATAGATGTTTTTCTATCCTTTTTTTTACATGGGTTTTTCTTCCTCATGATAAAGTCCTTCCTAATTATTTAAACTTTAACCTGGCCTAAAGTTAAGAAAAACTGATACTTTAGCTTTTAAATTCCTATTTATAAAGTTATAGCTTTGTATCTATTTATAAATAAAGGTCTATCGTATCTGAGTTTGGTCTTCATTATGTTGATGAAATTTTTGATTGTGAAAGAGTCTGTAGACCCTCTTTCCTCTCCCCTCTTCCTTTCTGACCTACACTGTAGACAGAGAAGTCTACATTGATTTGCAAATAACGTAATTGGAATTACAGGAATCTCTCTCTCTCTCCCTTTTTTTTTTTTTTTGCTAATTGAAGTATAGTTGGTTCACAATGTACTAATTTCACATGTACAGCAAAGTGATTCAGGTATACGTCTATATATGCTCTTTTTCTGACTGATGCTGAAGCTGAAGCTCCAATACTTTGGCCACCGGATGCCAAGAGCTGACCCATTAGAAAAGACCCTGATGCTGGGAAAGATTGAAGGCAGGAGGAGAAAGGGACAACGGAGGATGAGATGGTTGGATGGCATCACCAATTCAGTGGACTGAGTGTGAGTGAACTCCGGGAGTTGGTGATGGACAGGGAGGCCTGGCGTGCTGCGGTCCATGGGGTCGCAAAGAGTGACCAAATGAGTGACTGAACAATAGCAACAGCAAATACCCCTTTTCAGTTTATTTTCTATTATAGTTTATTATAAGGTATTGAATAGTTCCCTATGCACTACAGTAGGTCCTTGTTTACCTATATTATATATATATAGTAACTTATTTATTTTATATATAGGAAGTCCTGTTAATTCCAAACTCCTGATTTATTCCTCTCCCCAAGAGGACAATCTTTTGAGAGCTCTAAAAGAAGATGATGTCCCAGGACTCAGAAAATGAGGAAAAGAGAATGGAGAAGAGAGAGAAATCTTCAGGAAAAGGGGCCAGAGTGAAACAGATGGGCAGTAAGGTATTTATGTGGTGCATATGACGGGTCACTGGACATGAAACACACACCGCATTGTTGGGCCCCTGGAGGCACGAACCTGGAGAGAGTTAGACCAAGAGGAACATCAAGGCTCCAGGGATTGCTTCGACTCTGCTATCCCTGGGGTGCCTAGGACTAGAGTTCTTTTGTTTATTCAGGAAAGGAAAATGTTATTCAGGATGACTAGAGTTCTTGAAGACATTCATGTGGGAGATATTTGGATTACATTTAGAATTTCAATAGGTATTTGTGATGGCATATAATGAATTGAGTATTGTTCAGAATACTAAATAAATCTAGGGTAGTCTTGAGATGCGTGAATCTATAGGTGTAATGATATCAGCATCACACAAATTACCTTCTGTTTCAAAAAATGCATTTTTTGCTTTCAATTATTTTAGAAACACATTCTGAAGTATTAAATAGAATCGAGAGGAGGTGACCAGAAAGGACTAATTTAATCCAATGACAAGTACAATGGAATATATATTCTTAAGAGTACTCATTTTTTGGATACTGGAAACTCCACATCCAGACAAAAGAGAGACATTCATTGAACTTTTATGTTTGTGTCAATTAGAATAAGTTTGGCTGCCTGTGTCTAAAATCCTCAAATAGCAAGGGCTGAATTAACACAGAGATTGGTTTTCCTCTCACAGAGACAAGCAGCCACGGGCTGATATGGTACCACAATTAACTGTTCATCAGAGACCCAGTTTCTTTATACCCACTTTTTTTCATTATTCCCAAAATATTTCTCCTACTTCATGACCCAAGATGGCTCCTAAGATCCAACTGGTATGTTCTCATTTCAGAATGTATGACAAAAAAAATGGGAAAGGGGCTTTTCTCTTTAAGAATATGCCTAGAATGCTTGCCTTTCACTTTTGTTTATATTCAGCCTAATAAAATGTAGGCTAGGGAAATGTTGCTTTACTCAGGGGAATCACGTGCCCCACCTTAAAAATCAGAGATTGGATGAAAATGTATAGTCTCTTGGCGTATGTCTCATTTAGTTTTAACTCCGAGGCTTTATTACTTAATGGAAATAACATTGACAAGGAACAACCAAATGGTGAGCAAAACGGACAGATCTTTAGAACCTGGCCAGCATCCAGTGAACGGTTTTAGAATAGTAGCCAAAGAGATGCTAGTTTTTGCTATGTTTTAGGTAGGACTTCACCAGTCCTTGACATTTAAAACTATATCACCCTGGGGACAAAGTGTTCCTCATTGAAAGGAGGGAGAGAAAGAGAGAGAGAGGGAGACAGAGAGAGAAGGGGAGGGAGGAAAGAAAAGGGAATGAGAAAGAGAGAGAGGAGACATATTTAAAGAACAAGACACATTTCTTTCATTAAAATATTGATTTTTCATTTTAAGTTGGAGCCAAATATCAATATAGGTAAAATTGGTAGTTCCTAGAACTGATGAGAATTCACTGAGCTTAACAAAATGAATGCATGGCTTGATCTTACTGCAGCATATTTAGAGAGAAAAGAGAGTATTGATCAACTCGCTTTAGGACACCATCTATAAGTGAGTATTGTTTGTAACCACCTTAATGCCAAAAGTTTATGTCCGCTATATTTTGTTCATTGTAAGGGAATTCAAACTTCCCTGGTTTTGAGAAATGGTCTAATATTAGGGCTGTCAAAAGGGTATATTTTAATACGTAATGTATGAATTCTGGGTTGTTGTCTTGCTTAGTTGCTATATCATAGCTTGGTCTTATATAAGAAAAGTACAGTATCCTCGCCTCCGTTATACTCTTAAGTACACTTTTAAGCATAGAGTGAAAGAGAATGTTCTTATAAAAATCATTTCATTGTTATACCTTTGTACCAAAGGGTAAAATCCAACCTTCCTAAAAGTAGAATGAGTCCTAGGATATCTTCACCATTTTTCCCCCTTCAACTTACTTTTTTTTTTTTTATTTACAACTTACTTTTAACAATGGTGTTCTTCTTCAGTCACTATGTCGTGTCTGACTCTTTGTGAGCTCACAGACTGCAGCACCTTAGGCTCCTCTGTCCTCCACTATCTCACGCAATTTGCTCAAAGTCATGTCCCTTGAGTCGGTGATGCTGTCTAATCACCATATCCTCTGCCACCGCCTTCTCCTTTTACCTTCATTCTTTCCCAGCATCAGGGTCTTTTCCAAAGAGTNCTCACAGACTGCAGCACCTTAGGCTCCTCTGTCCTCCACTATCTCACGCAATTTGCTCAAAGTCATGTCCCTTGAGTCGGTGATGCTATCTAATCACCATATCCTCTGCCACCGCCTTCTCCTTTTACCTTCATTCTTTCCCAGCATCAGGGTCTTTTCCAAAGAGTTGCCTCTTCTCATCAGGTGGCCCAAGTACTGAAGGTTCAATTTCAACATCGGTCCTTCCAATGAGTATTCAGGACTGATCTCCTTTAGGATGGACTGGTTTAAACTCTTTTCAGTCCAAGAGACTCTCAAGAGTCTTCTCTAGCACCACATTTTGAAACTACCCATTCTTTCACACTCAAGCCTTTTTTATAGTCCAACTCTCACATCCATACATGACTACTGGAAAAACCATGACTTTGACTATATGGACCTTTGTTGGAAAAGTGATGTCTCTGCTTTTTATACACTGTTTAGGTTTGTCATAGCTTGTCTTCCACGTAGAAAGTGTCTTTTAATTCCATGGCTGCAGTCACCATCTGCAGTGATTTTGGAGCCCAAGGAAATAAAATCTGTCACTACTTCCACTTTATCCGTTTCTATTGGCTATGAAGTGATGGCATCAGATGCCATGATCTTAGTTTTTTTTTTTTTTAATGTTGAATTTCAAGCCAGCTTTTTCATTCTCCTCTTTCACCCTCATCAAGAGGCTTTTTAGTTCTTCTTCACTTTCAGCCAGTAGAGTGGGATCATCTGCATATCTGAAGTTGTTAGTATTTCTCCCAGCAATCTTGATTCTGGCTTATGATTCATCCAGCCTGGCATTTTGCATGATGTTAAAGAAATTAAATGATGCATATAACTTAAACAAGCAGGGTGACAATATACAGCCTTGTAGTACTCCTTTCCCAATTTTGAACCAGTCAATTTTCCCATGTCTAACTGTTGCCTTGTGTCGCAGATACAGGTTTCTCAGGAGACAGGTAAGGTGGTCTGGTACTCCCATATCCTTAAGAATTTCCCTTAGTCGTCTGTGATCCAGAGTTAAAGGCTTTAGTGAAGTCCATGAAGGAGAAGTAGATGTTTTCCTGGAACTCTGTTGCTTTCTCCATAATCCAGTGAATGTTGGCCATTTGATCTCTGATTCCTCTTCGAAACCTCTTGAGCTTCTGGAAGTTCTCAATTCACTGCTGAAGCAGTGCAGAGCAACAGCTCTGTTGAAGTGCCACTGAAGCCTGGCTTGAAGGATTTTGAACATAACCTTGCTAGCATGTGAAATGAATGCAACTGTGTGGTAGTTTGAACATTCCTTGGCATTTCCCTTCTTTGGAATTGGGATAAAAATGGACTTTTCCAGTCCTGTGGCCACTGCTGAGTTTTTCAAATTTGCTGACATATTGAGTACAGCATTTTAACAGCATCATCTTTTAAGACTGGAAATAACTCAGCTGGAATTTCATCACCTTCACTAGCTTTATTCATAGCAATGGTTCCTAAGGCCCACTTGACTTCATGTTCCAGGATGTCTGGCTCTATTTGAGTGACCACACCATGATGGTTATCCAGGACATTCAGACTTTTTTTTGTACAGTTATTCTGTGTATTCTTGGCAACTCTTCTTAATCCCTTCTGTTAGGTCCTTACCATTTATGTCTTGATCATGGTCCACTGGAGGCGGAAATGGAAATCCACTCTAGTATTCTTGCCTAAAGAATCCCATGGACAGTATTAAAAGACTGAAAGATATTACACTGCAAGATGAACCCCCAGGTCAGAAGGTGTTCAATATGATACTGGGGAACAGCAGAGGGCAATTACTAATAGCTCCAGAAAGAACGAAGTGGGTGGGCCAAAGCAGAAATGGCACTTAGTTGTGGATGTGTCTCATGGTAAAAGGAAAATTTAATGCTGCACAGAACAATACTGCACAGGAAACTGGAATATTAGGGTCATGTGCACGCGTGCATGCTCAGTCGCTCAGTCATGTCTGAGTCTTTGAAACCCTATGGACTGTAGCCTGCCAGGCTCCTCCATGGGATTCTCCAAGAATACTGGAGTGGGTTGCCATTTCCTCCTCCAAAGGATCTTCCCAACCCAGGGATTAAACCTGAATCTCCTGTGTTCCCTGCACTGGCAGGTGGATTCTTTACCACTGAGTCACTGGGAAGCCCCTGTTAGGTCCATGAATCAAGGTAAATTGGATGTGGTCAACCATGAGTTGGCAAGAGTGAAAATCTACATCTTAGGCATCAGTGAACTAAAATGGATGGGAATGCTTTCAGATGACCAATTATATCTACTACTGTGGGCAAGAATGCCTTAGAGGAAATGGAGTAGCCCTCATAGTCAACAAAAGTCTGAAATCTAGTACTTGGGTGCAACCAAAAAAAAAAAAAAACAACAGAATGATTTTGATTTGTTTCCAAGGAAAACCATTCTACATCACAGTAATCCAAGTCTATCCAACCACTGATGCCCAAAAAGCTGACGCTGACAATTTCTATGAAGACCTACAAGACCTTCTAGAACTAACACCGAAAAGAAGATATCTTTTTTATCAAAGGGGATTAGAATGCAAAAGTAGAAAGTCAAGGGTTACCTGGAGTAACAGGCAAGTTTGGCCTTGGAGTACAAAATGAAGCAGGGCAAAGACTAACAGAACTTTATCAAGGGAACACACTGGTCATAGCAAACACCTTTTTCCTACAACCCAAAAGATGACTCTATCCCAAAATCAGATTAATTATGTTCTTTGCAGCCAAAGATGGATAAGTTGTATACAGTCAGCATAAATAAGACCTGGAGCTGACTGTGGTTCAGATCATCAGCTCCTTATTGCAAAATTCAAGCTTAAGCTGAAGAATGTGGAGAAAACCACTAGGCCATTCAAGTATGACCTAAATCAAATCCCTTATGATTATACAGTGGAAGTGAGAAATAGATTCAAGGGGTTAGATCTGGTAGACAGAGTGCCTGAAGAACTATAGAAGGAGGTTTGTAACATTGCACAGGGGCAGTGACCAAAACCATCCCAAAGAAAAAGAAATGCAAAAAGGCAAGATGGGTGTCTGAGGAGGCTTTACAAATAGCTGAGGAAAGAAGAGAAAGGGAAGTCAAGGAGGGAAAGGAAACATATACCCAACTACATGCAGAATTCCAGAGAACAGCCAGGAGAGATAAGGAGGCCTTCTTAAATGAACAATGCACAGACATAGGAAAAAACAATAGAATGTGAAAGTCTAGAGATCTCTTTAAGAAAACTGGAGATATCAAGAGAATTTTTCCTGAAGAATGGGCAAAATAAAGGAGCTTTTATTGTTTTGAAGCACAATTCATGAAAAAATTGCCTGTAGCTACAACAGTGTCTAAAAAGCATTCATGCTTTAATTGCTTCACATATAACATTTAGTAATTACTGAGTTGACACACTTCATCTATCTAAATTTACCCACCTATAATGAAAGCTACCCACATAATTTTCTATTATGAATGACAAACATACAGTTATAGCATAAGTCTACTTATTTTGGAGTGGCTCTCAAAGAAATCTACATCTAGGTTATATGCATCTTGAAACATCAGGCCATAAAGTGGTTCTTATATCTATTTGGAGTTATTGAAGATTAGAAAAAAATAGAATTTGCCTTATTGTGTCAAATTCTGCAGGAAAGAATTAGCAGAAATTCTATAATAATAGTTATAATTGGACCTTTTCTCAGGCTATATTGGTTTCTGTTCAGTTGATTTTGCAGAACTGTGAAATGTTAGATGCAGATAATAAATTCCAGGTTTCCAAATGCTTACAAGAGGAGTGCAATATATTCTAGAGCTCTTTTTCCTTTTAAAGAGCTTTTTTTCTTTTTAAAGCTCTTTTTCTTTGTCCAAAATTCTAGAGCTCTTTTAAATGCTGTTGTGGAGAACAGCATTTAAACGAATTGGCTAACAATTGACTCAGGTTTGAAGGATACCAGTAGTGATCTTTTATAATACATTCAAAGAATTTTCATTAGTAGGCCAAGTGCCAAATGTGTCCTGAAGATACCAGTACTCTAGGAAGTGAGTGCTTTTGTGTGGCTAGAAAGACTGAAGATCCAGAGACCTTCTTTGCAGGATCACAGTGGATGGATGACTCAGATACAGATGAATGAAGGAGAGAGAGAACAACTTTCCTAAGGATGCAATGAGATAATGAGAGCCTGAAGGTAGAAATGAGCAAAACATGTCCTGATATCTGGAAAAAATAGAGCATTCATCCTAGGGGATGGTAAAAATGGGACTGACTGATTTGGTCAGAAAGTCATAGATCCTGAATATGACCCACTAAGCTATGGATAAAATTTCAAGTGTTTGATCCAGAAAAAATATAATAAATGCAGTTTGGGATGATTAAGCTTCAAGTGTTGAGGGCTTGGTGACAGGAGGTACCAGCAGGCTGTAAGGTTATGGTGTCATCCAAATTTGCGGAAGGTAAGATCACCTGGACTTATTGTTAAATCTATAGTTCCTAGAACAGTGTCTGGCACAGAGCAGGAACTCAATAAATATTCAGTAAATTGAATTGAATTTTTACCAGTCTGGAGTCTGTCCTAATACGAGTATTATTTGTTCATGATTTGTGAGTGATTTTCATCACAGCTACTGTGTTTCAATAGGAATGTCTAGAGGGCCACTAAATCTTTCAAAATTCAAAGGAAGGTCTGGAAGATCCCCTGGAGAAGGAAATGGCAATCCACTCCAGTACTACTGCCTGGAAAATCCCATGGTCAGAGGAGCCTGGTAGGCTACAGTCCATGTTGTCGCAAAGAGTCGGACACGACTGAGCGACTTCACTTTCCAAGCCAGACAAAGAAAAGCAAACATTATATGATATGGCTTATATGTAAAATCTTTAAAAATGACAGAAATGAATCCACAGACAGAAAAAAAAAGAACTTACCAAAGGAGAGAGGCAGGGGAGAGGTACAATAGGAGTTTGAGGTTAACATTTACATGCCATTATATATAAAATAATTAACCAGCAAGGACATACTTTATAGCAGGGGGAACTGTACTCAATATCTGAAAAATTATATATATATACACAAATGCATGCATGTGGTCTACTATACACCTGAAACTAATACAACATTGCAGATCAACTATACTTCAATAAAAAATAAAGTCATTTAAGCATAAAAGAGATTCCAAGGAAAATAGTTGTAGTGGCAGAATTGATTCATCCATCATGTATTCCTTTATTCATTAACAAATACTGAGCATCTACGATGTGATTAGAACTCTTTGGGTTGCTGGGAGCAGAGAGGTGAATGAGACAGGCAAGGTCTCTGAGCTCCCAGTACAACACTTTCCAGCGTTCTATACACTGTTGCAGTGATTTTGGGGGGTGGGGACATACATGGCATGTGGACTGTTAGTTCCCTGACCAAGGATCAGACCAACGCCTTCTGTGTTGGAAGCACAGTCGTAACCCCTGAATTGCCAAGGAGGTCCCTGTTCTAGTGAATTGTTGAACCTGAGGGGGCTGTGGGAACCTCTGGATTTATAGTCTGTCAACCAGAAATATGGGTGACCTGGAGATTCTGAAACGGTGGCTGTTGTCTGAAGGAGGGTACTCTTGTGGAGGATGGAGCCCTCCGTGTATGGTGTCTGTACCAACTCCAGGTAGTCAGTGTTAGAAAAGAATTGAATGGAGGCACACCCAGCTGGGCATGGAAACAATCTACAAATGATGTTGGATGTTCCTAAGTGTTGGCTTAGTTTCATTTTAAGACAGCTTCCAAATGGTGAGGAGAATGTGACTAATTTGGATCCAAAGTTGATGATTCTCTCTCAAATTACGTCGTGAAAAGGGCTACCTAGTACACCTTCATTCACGGCCCTCCCTTTGGGGGTGGCTTTAAGGAGAAGATGGAGTGTTAGTTAGATTGGAGATATAAGGACAGGCAGAAAAGGGAGAGTAAGGAGCGGTCAGAGGGCTGCTAAGCCTGGATCAGCCTTCCTGCATGCTCACTACTTACCGTTTTTAGCCATTTTCCCTAATGGGCCACTCAGTAGGAGTGGGCACCATGTTAAGTTGAAGCGGTAAGGAGGGTATAATCTTTGCTGACACTATTATTACTAATAATTGTTATGTTTTTCACACATTAGCTTCCCAATGTCTTTTGTTTAGTTATATTCATATTTTTTATTGATGTATATTTGACTTGCAATGTTCTGTTAATTACTGCCATATAGATAGAGCAAAGTGATTCAGTTTATATGCATATGTATGTTTTTTATATCTTTTTTATATTCTTTTCCATTATGTTCTATCCTAGAATATTGAATATGGTTCCCTGTGCTATACAGTAGGACTTTGCTGTTCGTCCATTCTGTATGTAATAGCTGACAACTGCTAATCCCAAACTCCCCGTCCATCCCTCTCCCACGTCTTCCCCTTGGCAACCGGCAGTCTGTCCTCCATGTCTGTGAGTCTGTCTCTGCTTCTTAGGCAGGTTCAGGTGTGTCATATTTTAGATTTCACGTATAAGTGATATCAGATGGTATTTGACTTTCTCTTTTGACTTACTTCACTTAGTATGACAATCTCCAGTTGCATTCTCCAAGTCTGTTATATGCTGCAGCATGATTCCTCCAATTACATTCCAAAGGTCGATTATTATTTTCTGCATTTTTACAAATGAAAAAATTGATATCTGGAGAGGTGAAAAGATCTACCTATGATTTTAAAGGCTAGAAAGACACAGACAAATAAAACTTCTGTCCTTTAACAAGACATCCAGGTATCCTCTGCTGGACCAACGCTTGTCTTTAAATTTCACAGCCATCATTTGCTTGTTTTGCTTTTCCCACCCCAATTTACTTGCATCATAACCAAACTCTAAGACTTTATTCAATAGAACTATTAATGAGTCCTGAAGGTGATACGATCTATAACTCCACCTTGGGAGCAGTGCCCTATTTCTCCTCATCCATTCGAGTCCACCCCAGAAGGGCCTGAAATAATAGGAAGCCTGTGACTTGAACATCCAGGGAACAAGCAATGAAACAGGATTTTTTCAACCCCAGAAGGCATTTTGTCAGATATATGTACCAAAAACAATGTCTCTAGTCTGTAAATAGGGATTCTTTGAGAACTGGCATAATTAAGTCTCTTTTAAAAGAATGATTCCTCTAGAAAGCATTTTTTTTTAACCCTGTAAAATGTCCTTCAGTGAACATCTAAAGGAATATCAGTGTACTGAACTTATGAATTTGTATGAGGTATTTTGAAGCTGAGCGAGATTTTGCCAAGTGTCAGGGCCTCCGTAGACTCACGTTGGCCATGATCACGGTTGACTCCTCTTTGTTAGAAGATGGAAGACACCTGTAATGTCCTCAGCTATTTCGATTAAAAGTCACAACTATTTCCCTTTGAATAACATCACTTTAAAAATATCTTGATGGTGAGTTTTTCTTATCTTTAAAGCTTTTTGCTGCGGACATGAGGAACTTGGAAATGGTTTCCTTACAGCAGAAATTTACTTAACATTAAACATACTGAGTAAAGCAAATTTACTACTTTTCTTTAGAAATAAACACAGAAGCAAATGGAATGTGCTAATGTGCTCCCAATTAGCACATTCATTAAGGACTATTTTGAACGCAGTAATGAACTTTTTGCTTCTGATTGAAGACAGAATTCACAATGATAAATTAGTGAGTATCTCTGCTGCAAGTTACCAAATTATAGGGCTGAGTGAATACTACTAATAAGATCACTCACCACCCACATGAAAATGATAAATATGAATCTAAGAAACCTGAAAAATGTTCTTCACACAAGAGAAGATCTTTCTTTGGGGAAATAGTAGGTAAAATTTCATCTTGAACATTAGTGGGTCTTTGTCTGGTTGACTTGTCTGCCCAGTAGTTTGGGTATGAGGCATTAGCTTGCCTGTATTCGGACGAGGATGGCTTATATTAAACCTAAAGTAAAATGAGGAAATCTTTTCTTTCTGGTTTACAGGTGCTGTTCAATGTTGTAGGAATGACTAAGCTTTTGGCACGTTCATCGTGTAAAATGTAAGCTGGTTGGAAGAAACAACTTCAATGAAGATCTCAATAGGAGTGGAAGACCAGCAACTGCTACACATTACATTCAACTCTGCTACCTACCGGTGGAAGGGATGGAGGGAACTGAAGTAGGTGATGAGGATGTTGAGAGTGGTGGTGATGATGATGATAGTTATCTGCAATTCCTTCCACTTGTTGCGTTCTTGCTCAATCTAACAATGTAAATTACCTTGCGTAAATTTACAGTGTGAGAAAAGTAACACTCTTTGTTTCTACAGAGGAGGAAATGGAATGTATCAGATTATTTTTATGGCATTCAGTGCTCTCATGTTCATTTAGATCCTCTCTCTACCTTCACAACCCCGGAAGGCCTCTCCTCTCCATCCTTCTGCGTGTCCTTTTATGTGGCTACTTCACTGCCATAACTGTCTACTCTCCAACTTAGTTTGCCAACTTTACTTTAGTTCAGTATTTTTGGAAAATATTACAGTTGCATATTCCCTCCTCTCACTCAAAGTTCTTCAAAGTTAGAGAATGCCTTATACTGCTTTTGAACAATCCCAAGACTCTCTAGAACAGTGCCCTTCTTAGACTAGAAATCCAATAATCACTGTTGGTAGGGAGATAAGACTCTACCATGTCTTTAATTCTTCTGAAAAATGAGATTCCTTGGCTTCCCTTGGTAACACATCCCAAGGTCTATCAGCATCAGGAAATTTGCCCTTGGTTGGTATGCGAATACCTCCTGCCATTTCCCCTCTTCACTGAATCTTTCAAACATTCTCTGTGTGATGGCCCTTCATACATGAAAGTTTGTTTCATGTCTTCCTTCAACTGCTCCTCAAGACAAAACAAGGGGTCTTCAAATGATCATTATAGATTTTTTTTTTGAAAAAAAAAAAAGTTTTCCCTTTAATTATGTTCAAAAGAATTTACATCAGAGAAAGCATAAAAAACTGAACAAGGTAAAACTAAACTATTTTTCTAGTTTTTATTCTTTTCTTTGTATTTGTTCTTATAGAAAAATGATGACAGCTTAGTTCCTCTAAAATGGTTGAAATGATCACTTTTGACAGTGGTGACTTGGTTGCAAGGCTTTATGAGCTTGGGTGTGCTAAAAGTTACACTCATAGTTCTTCCTTTTTTTCTGTAGAAATTTAGGTGATAGTTTTTTTTTCCAACAAATTTTTTATTAAAAGTCTGTGAGAATTTTTCTCTTTTTGATTAAAGAGGAAGAGGGTGGATAAGTCAGAAAGGTGCCAAACCATTTATAGTCAGAAATATTGATCTTTTTAGTCTGTTTATAGGTGCATTTTCCCCCTAAGAATATAGAACTTATGCTTATAAGGCTGGGTTTTTTCATGGCAGTAGACTAAGGTATTGGTGCTTTTAATAGATATGTTTCAGCATTTTCCCTGAACAGACCCAGCCCCTAATCCCTGTTTTAAGTGTTCCCTTCAGTGTCATATTGCAAAATTAATCTTTCCATTTGCTTCACTCCACAACGTTTAATACTGCTTGACTTCGCATAAAGCACCATGACATGAGCTTTAAATAAAAGCTGGCTAGGGCTCAGTTGTGTGTATATTGTGTTTGGGATTAAGAAACTAAATTCGACAGGTAATGGAGTCGGATTTAGCCGCTCCATGATGCTAAACTGTGAGGTGTCATGTCAATCATCTGTCCAGGAAATATAAGCTATAAAGGAAAGTGAGATGTATTTCAGATGCCTAATCACACAAGCAAAAGGTTAGCTCCTCAAGGATGGGGAGTTTTCAGACTGCTACCTTCATCTCTCATAGGGACTCTGGGAGTTAAGGCCATCATACAAATAGGCTTATTTGCTCAGGATTAGATAGGTTTCCTAGGAGACTGATAAAGAAATCACTGCCATAAATGGCCAGTCCCTCACATTAAATAAAGGGGAAACAAAACTTTAAAGCAGTGAGGGAATGGATGTGGGGTGTTTAGAGACTTTCCTACATATTGAATAGAAAAAAGCCATGTCAGGGATACAAAAGAAGCAGATTTTGAACTATTTCTTGCTAAGTTAGTTACCCTTCACATTAAATACTTGCTCTTATCCCTGATGACCAGGAAGTTTTGAACTCAATTTTATATGCAATCAAAATAAAACTCGATCAATCTACTTTTTGAACAAATTTTATTCTGCCTCTGTGCCATCATGCTATTTTTTCAGCTATTCTAACTGTCCTATTTTTATTGTAAATTCTTTTTATTAAAGGCAGTAAGAAGCAATTAATAAATAAAAAATAAAATGTCCTCTACAAATAAAGATTATTTACCCATCTATCTAGTCTGAAGGATGACACAAAGAGTGCTTGGAAGTGAATTGCTAAAGTGTATGATTACACATTTAGTCCAGAGTCTCAGCTTGACGTGCAGAGCTTTTACTGTGTAATTCCCATTAATGCTGATTGTCCAATTTAGTGCTTCATTAATGAGCCATAGACCACTTGTACATTTCTGACTTACAGAATCAACCCCATTTAAAGTTTTATCCTCCTGGAAATGTCTTCACCTGACAAGCTGATAATAAATATGTTGCATTCTTCCATCCACTTAACCCTCTGCCGTGCGAATCTTGGCTCTCGGCCATTGGCATTCTCTTTTCTTCAATGTATGTAACATTTATAGCGATCATAATTATAAGAGGAGGCATTTAACAGTGCTTATTGTGGGCTAAATTTAGGTTTGGGCATCATTTACTGATAGCTTATGGTGTGCCAGGTGCTGTTTCCCACAATGTACATGTATTGACTCATTTAATTTCACGTAACACTGTGATGTTGCTACTCTTACCATCCTCATTTTATTGATACAGTAACTAAGGCAGGCTACTTAAGCTTGCTTCTGGTTATAGATCTGAAGTATGGGAGCTAGAATTTAAACAGGGGAGATCTAGCTTTAGACTTTGATTTCCAAAGCTTGATCTTACAGACTAATTATATATTCATTCTCAGGAAACAGAAAGAGCTTTACAAAGAAACTGATGAATTAGCCTACAATATCCAAAGCAATGGCATCATAAGCAACTTTTACATAAAACTTTTGCTTTTTATTTTCTTGGAAGAACCCTGAGCAACTATACTCAAAATTATTCTGTTAGGTCTAAGGCAGCATTCTGTGTGCTTTGCCTTTTATTCAGAAAAGTGACAGCTTGGAGAGAAATACTGACCAAACTGTGAATAGAATAATTGAAATTTTTGCCATGGGAAATCATAATATTGTCATTTGAGTCAATACACTTTGAGAGTAGTTAATAAATGATGAATATGCAAATACCACTTGCAGTGGCATCAATCAAGTAAATAGAATTAATAAAAATATGTAAAAATTGGTAGGACATTTGAGAACTTGACTTTGATAAGAGAAAAAGACAGAGAGCTGTTTCCTGCCTGAAACTGGAAGAAGTAATTATATCTGGAATGCGCTTTTGCCCAATGCTGCCCATCAAAATCATACTCATTCTTCAAAGTCTGTATCTTCAGAGAAGCTTTTCTGATTCCTCTAACCCTCTATAGAATTTTGGATTTAGAATTTTGGATTTCTTTGACATTGCCTCTAAAACAGCACCTTGTATGTTAGATTTTTTATATTTCGCTCACATATTCTTTTGTAAATTCTCTGAGGACAGGGATTATAGCTTCCCTATTTTTGTGCATGTTTATAGGCAATCAACAAATATATCCCAATTGATTGACAGGCAGTTTCAGGTGGTCCCAATAATTTTCTACCTTTGAACCGAATCATTAGTACTTTGGAGAACCAATCTGTAAATCAAATGCATTCCATTGGTTGTACAAAGTGGATCGATCTTAAAATTATTGGAGAAAATTAAAATAAAACAACAATCACATATAGACAGTCTAATAAGGAGAGTTGTTTCATTTGGCAAGTTGAATAAACAAATTTTCAGTAAATCATCAGAAATCATCCCTTGAAAAATGTAGAGTAAGAATATTTTCCTGATGAATTACAGATCGTTATAGCAACTAACCTAAAATATAATTGGTTTCACATTATCTAATACAAACTTGAGGTGAGGTGAGGTGAGGTGAAGTTGCTTAGTCGTGTCCGACTCTGCAACCCCGTGGACTGTAATCTACTAGGCTCCTCCGTCCATGGGATTCTCCAGGCAAGAATACTGGAGTGGATTGCCATTTCCTTCTCCAGGGGATCTTCCTGACCCAGGGATCGAACCCAGGTCTCCCACATTGGAGGCAGACGCTTTAACCTCTGAGCTACCAGGGAAGCCAATACAAACTTGGAACTATAGTATATTATGAGGAATGAAGGAAGGTGACTTGATGACAATGTAAACAAAAATCATGTTTATTAATGGTATTTACTATAATGACAGCTCAAAGATGCTTCACTGGTGGGTCAGGTAAAGAATCTGCCTGCAATGCAGGAGACTCAGGAGATGAGGGTTTGATCCCCAGGCCAGGAAGATCCCCTGGAGAAGGGATGGCTACCCGCTCCAGTATTCTTGCCTGGAGAACTCCTTGGACAGAAGAGCCTGGTGGGCTAGAGTCCATGGGTTCACAAAGAGTCAGACACAACTGAGTGAACAGCACTTTCACTTTCACTACAATGGAAACTGGAGGGTGAGACCATGTCAGAAATACCTTTTAATTGTTTGAAAGTGAGGTCAATGGTACGTAATAGAAATAAATAGAAAGATAAACCCTGAAATCTCAAATATATTAAAAATTATACATCCTCTTTTACTAGTCAGTTCTTTTTGTTTGGATTATTGCTTTAATGAAACACCTTCAGATCACCAGTTTGGCTTTCCACAGCCTTTGATACTGTTTGTGGATGTCCGGATTTAATGCTTAATTGCTTCATTTCCACTTTATATTTATATCCTATTGATCAATATTCTTTAGGTTAATATCCTGATTTATCAATAATTGTCTTGTAGGAATGGATACTGTAGATCAATTAACAAAATCTGTGCATTCTCAAGTGTACAGATAAGCGCTGAATTTTGTGAACTTGCAAAGCTAAGAATTAATTAGAGTCTTACTAGAAAGTTTTCCTCTAACCCATAGTGATGCTTGAGTCCTAGAAAGAAAGAGTTGACCAGGCTGATAGATCCCATTTCTTTACACCTCATTTTCTTAACTCATTTATGTGGCTTATTAGGTTTGTGGACACATGAGATTGTGAACTGTATACTAAATGGATAAAATCAGCTAGGCCTGCTTCGCCCTATACAGCCCTGTGGTAGATTGTGTCAGTTTCCAATTATTTCCCCATCGCTTCTTTAAGAAGATTATACCTCTCCACTCTACTGACATCAGTCTTTGCCACGTGAATTGGTCTGATCAATGAGTGCTTTAACAGCCCTTGCTTATTTCTGCGGTTGTGCTTTTCCCTCTGGCATAGAATAGCATGTGTTAGATGTGGTTGCTTCTTCATCCTGGATCCCAGAAGGGAACCATAATCTGAGCAGTTTTGTAAAACACTGAGATTCGGGAGCTCTTTGTTCCTGCATCTTAAAGTAATGTAATCTAATACTAGCACCCTTCCTGTAAAATTCATTTGACATTTATTATAATCTCAGTTGGGAAAAGAGTATGTCAAGGCTGTATATGTCAGCCTGCTTATTTAACTTATTAAAGTCTGTGAGAATTTTTCTCTTTTTGATTAAAGAGGAAGAGGGTGGATAAGTCAGAAAGGTGCCAAACCATTTATAGTCAGAAATATTGATCTTTTTAGTCTGTTTATAGGTGCATTTTCCCCCTAAGAATATAGAACTTATGCTTATAAGGCTGGGTTTTTTCATGGCAGTAGACTAAGGTATTGGTGCTTTTAATAGATATGTTTCAGCATTTTCCCTGAACAGACCCAGCCCCTAATCCCTGTTTTAAGTGTTCCCTTCAGTGTCATATTGCAAAATTAATCTTTCCATTTGCTTCACTCCACAACGTTTAATACTGCTTGACTTCGCATAAAGCACCATGACATGAGCTTTAAATAAAAGCTGGCTAGGGCTCAGTTGTGTGTATATTGTGTTTGGGATTAAGAAACTAAATTCGACAGGTAATGGAGTCGGATTTAGCCGCTCCATGATGCTAAACTGTGAGGTGTCATGTCAATCATCTGTCCAGGAAATATAAGCTATAAAGGAAAGTGAGATGTATTTCAGATGCCTAATCACACAAGCAAAAGGTTAGCTCCTCAAGGATGGGGAGTTTTCAGACTGCTACCTTCATCTCTCATAGGGACTCTGGGAGTTAAGGCCATCATACAAATAGGCTTATTTGCTCAGGATTAGATAGGTTTCCTAGGAGACTGATAAAGAAATCACTGCCATAAATGGCCAGTCCCTCACATTAAATAAAGGGGAAACAAAACTTTAAAGCAGTGAGGGAATGGATGTGGGGTGTTTAGAGACTTTCCTACATATTGAATAGAAAAAAGCCATGTCAGGGATACAAAAGAAGCAGATTTTGAACTATTTCTTGCTAAGTTAGTTACCCTTCACATTAAATACTTGCTCTTATCCCTGATGACCAGGAAGTTTTGAACTCAATTTTATATGCAATCAAAATAAAACTCGATCAATCTACTTTTTGAACAAATTTTATTCTGCCTCTGTGCCATCATGCTATTTTTTCAGCTATTCTAACTGTCCTATTTTTATTGTAAATTCTTTTTATTAAAGGCAGTAAGAAGCAATTAATAAATAAAAAATAAAATGTCCTCTACAAATAAAGATTATTTACCCATCTATCTAGTCTGAAGGATGACACAAAGAGTGCTTGGAAGTGAATTGCTAAAGTGTATGATTACACATTTAGTCCAGAGTCTCAGCTTGACGTGCAGAGCTTTTACTGTGTAATTCCCATTAATGCTGATTGTCCAATTTAGTGCTTCATTAATGAGCCATAGACCACTTGTACATTTCTGACTTACAGAATCAACCCCATTTAAAGTTTTATCCTCCTGGAAATGTCTTCACCTGACAAGCTGATAATAAATATGTTGCATTCTTCCATCCACTTAACCCTCTGCCGTGCGAATCTTGGCTCTCGGCCATTGGCATTCTCTTTTCTTCAATGTATGTAACATTTATAGTGATCATAATTATAAGAGGAGGCATTTAACAGTGCTTATTGTGGGCTAAATTTAGGTTTGGGCATCATTTACTGATAGCTTATGGTGTGCCAGGTGCTGTTTCCCACAATGTACATGTATTGACTCATTTAATTTCACGTAACACTGTGATGTTGCTACTCTTACCATCCTCATTTTATTGATACAGTAACTAAGGCAGGCTACTTAAGCTTGCTTCTGGTTATAGATCTGAAGTATGGGAGCTAGAATTTAAACAGGGGAGATCTAGCTTTAGACTTTGATTTCCAAAGCTTGATCTTACAGACTAATTATATATTCATTCTCAGGAAACAGAAAGAGTTTTACAAAGAAACTGATGAATTAGCCTACAATATCCAAAGCAATGGCATCATAAGCAACTTTTACATAAAACTTTTGCTTTTTATTTTCTTGGAAGAACCCTGAGCAACTATACTCAAAATTATTCTGTTAGGTCTAAGGCAGCATTCTGTGTGCTTTGCCTTTTATTCAGAAAAGTGACAGCTTGGAGAGAAATACTGACCAAACTGTGAATAGAATAATTGAAATTTTTGCCATGGGAAATCATAATATTGTCATTTGAGTCAATACACTTTGAGAGTAGTTAATAAATGATGAATATGCAAATACCACTTGCAGTGGCATCAATCAAGTAAATAGAATTAATAAAAATATGTAAAAATTGGTAGGACATTTGAGAACTTGACTTTGATAAGAGAAAAAGACAGAGAGCTGTTTCCTGCCTGAAACTGGAAGAAGTAATTATATCTGGAATGCGCTTTTGCCCAATGCTGCCCATCAAAATCATACTCATTCTTCAAAGTCTGTATCTTCAGAGAAGCTTTTCTGATTCCTCTAACCCTCTATAGAATTTTGGATTTAGAATTTTGGATTTCTTTGACATTGCCTCTAAAACAGCACCTTGTATGTTAGATTTTTTATATTTCGCTCACATATTCTTTTGTAAATTCTCTGAGGACAGGGATTATAGCTTCCCTATTTTTGTGCATGTTTATAGGCAATCAGCAAATATATCCCAATTGATTGACAGGCAGTTTCAGGTGGTCCCAATAATTTTCTACCTTTGAACCAAATCATTAGTACTTTGGAGAACCAATCTGTAAATCAAATGCATTCCATTGGTTGTACAAAGTGGATCGATCTTAAAATTATTGGAGAAAATTAAAATAAAACAACAATCACATATAGACAGTCTAATAAGGAGAGTTGTTTCATTTGGCAAGTTGAATAAACAAATTTTCAGTAAATCATCAGAAATCATCCCTTGAAAAATGTAGAATAAGAATATTTTCCTGATGAATTACAGATCGTTATAGCAACTAACCTAAAATATAATTGGTTTCACATTATCTAATACAAACTTGAGGTGAGGTGAGGTGAGGTGAAGTTGCTTAGTCGTGTCCGACTCTGCAACCCCGTGGACTGTAATCTACTAGGCTCCTCCGTCCATGGGATTCTCCAGGCAAGAATACTGGAGTGGATTGCCATTTCCTTCTCCAGGGGATCTTCCTGACCCAGGGATCGAACCCAGGTCTCCCACATTGGAGGCAGACGCTTTAACCTCTGAGCTACCAGGGAAGCCAATACAAACTTGGAACTATAGTATATTATGAGGAATGAAGGAAGGTGACTTGATGACAATGTAAACAAAAATCATGTTTATTAATGGTATTTACTATAATGACAGCTCAAAGATGCTTCACTGGTGGGTCAGGTAAAGAATCTGCCTGCAATGCAGGAGACTCAGGAGATGAGGGTTTGATCCCCAGGCCAGGAAGATCCCCTGGAGAAGGGATGGCTACCCGCTCCAGTATTCTTGCCTGGAGAACTCCTTGGACAGAAGAGCCTGGTGGGCTAGAGTCCATGGGTTCACAAAGAGTCAGACACAACTGAGTGAACAGCACTTTCACTTTCACTACAATGGAAACTGGAGGGTGAGACCATGTCAGAAATACCTTTTAATTGTTTGAAAGTGAGGTCAATGGTACGTAATAGAAATAAATAGAAAGATAAACCCTGAAATCTCAAATATATTAAAAATTATACATCCTCTTTTACTAGTCAGTTCTTTTTGTTTGGATTATTGCTTTAATGAAACACCTTCAGATCACCAGTTTGGCTTTCCACAGCCTTTGATACTGTTTGTGGATGTCCGGATTTAATGCTTAATTGCTTCATTTCCACTTTATATTTATATCCTATTGATCAATATTCTTTAGGTTAATATCCTGATTTATCAATAATTGTCTTGTAGGAATGGATACTGTAGATCAATTAACAAAATCTGTGCATTCTCAAGTGTACAGATAAGCGCTGAATTTTGTGAACTTGCAAAGCTAAGAATTAATTAGAGTCTTACTAGAAAGTTTTCCTCTAACCCATAGTGATGCTTGAGTCCTAGAAAGAAAGAGTTGACCAGGCTGATAGATCCCATTTCTTTACACCTCATTTTCTTAACTCATTTATGTGGCTTATTAGGTTTGTGGACACATGAGATTGTGAACTGTATACTAAATGGATAAAATCAGCTAGGCCTGCTTCGCCCTATACAGCCCTGTGGTAGATTGTGTCAGTTTCCAATTATTTCCCCATCGCTTCTTTAAGAAGATTATACCTCTCCACTCTACTGACATCAGTCTTTGCCACGTGAATTGGTCTGATCAATGAGTGCTTTAACAGCCCTTGCTTATTTCTGCGGTTGTGCTTTTCCCTCTGGCATAGAATAGCATGTGTTAGATGTGGTTGCTTCTTCATCCTGGATCCCAGAAGGGAACCATAATCTGAGCAGTTTTGTAAAACACTGAGATTCGGGAGCTCTTTGTTCCTGCATCTTAAAGTAATGTAATCTAATACTAGCACCCTTCCTGTAAAATTCATTTGACATTTATTATAATCTCAGTTGGGAAAAGAGTATGTCAAGGCTGTATATGTCAGCCTGCTTATTTAACTTATATGCAGAATACGTCATGTGAAATGCTGGGCTGGATGAAGCAGAAGCTGGAATCAAGATTGCCGGGAGAAATATCAATAATCTCAGATAAATCAGATGACATCACTCTTATGATGAAAGTGAAAGAGGAAAGTGAAAAGTTCAGTTCAGTTCAGTCGCTCAGTCGTGTCCGACTCTTTGCGACTCCGTGAATCGTAGCATACCAGGCCTCCCTGTCCATCACCAACTCTCGGAGTCCACCCAAACCCATGTCCATCAAGTCAGTGATGCCATCCAACCATCTCATTCTCTGTCATCCCCTTCTCCTCCTGCCCTCAATCCTTCCCAGAATCAGGGTCTTTTCCAATGAGTCAGCTCTTCGCATCAGATGGCCAAAGTATTGGAGCTTCAGCTTCAACATCAATCCTTTAAATGAATACCCAGGACTGATCTCCTTTAGGATGGACTGGTTGGATCTCCTTGCAGTCCAAGGGACTCTCAAGAGTCTTCTCCAACACCACAGTTCAAAAGCATCTTCTTTGGCGCTCAGCTTTCTTTATAGTCCAACTCTCACATCCATACATGACCACTGTAAAAAAGGTGGATTAAAACTCGACATTCAGAAAACTAACATCATGGCATCAGGTCTCACCACTTCATGGCAAATAGATAGGAAACACTGACAGACTGTATTTTCCTGGGCTCCAAAATCACTGCAGATGGTGACTGCAGCCATGAAATTGAAAGACACTTACTCCTTGGAAGAAAACCTGTGACAAACCTAGACAGCATAGTAAAAAGCAGAGACATTACTTTGCCAACAAAGGTCTGTCTAGTCAAAGCTGTGTTTTTTCCAGTAGTCATGTATGGATGTGAGACTTCAACCATAAAGAAGGTTGAGTGCTGAAGAATTGATGCTTTAGAACTGTGGGGTTGGAGAAGACTCTTGAGAGTCCCCTGGACTGCAAAGAGATCAAACCAATCAATCCTAAAAGAAATAAATCCTAGATATTCATTGGAAGGACTGATGCTGAAGCTGAAGCTCCAATACCTGATGTGAAGAGTAGACTCCTTAGAAAAGACCCTGATACTGGGAAACATTGAAGGTAGAAGGAGAAGGGGATAACAGAGGATGAAATGGTTGGATGGCATCACCGACTCAATAGACATGAGTCTGAGCAAGCTCTGGTAGATGGTGAAGAACAGGGAAGCCTGACGTGCTGCAGTCCATGGGGTCATAAAGAATTGGACATGGCTGAGTGAACAATAAATAATCTCAAGCAATTTTCAAAAATTCTTTACATCTTCAGTAGTTTTGCTTAATTTTTGCTAAATGTCTCACCTGGTTCATAAAGAAGAAAAAAGGTCTTCAGGACATTCATTCTTAGATTTTTATGTATCAAAATAGCTTTACTTGAATTGAGATCTTGCTACATTAATTACGGCCTTACCAGCTCCCAGAGCAGGTAACAAAAGGGAGAAAGGACACAGGATGTGGTATCTCCTTTGGTGGACAGATAGGAATGCCTGGTGACTAGGGTGACTACAAATCTTATTTGAGAAGAGTTAGTGCTTTGCTAGAGCTAAGAGGAGAGGTGAAACACTGAAGCAGAGATGGGACAAATTTGTGAGTAGCCACAATGAAAGCCTTTCCTCCTGGAGAAGCTCTTGTGTGTTAGACTAAATGATGCTTGAGGACATGCATAAGCTGAGGACATGCATTCCAGGAAGAGCAAAGGTATACCTGACCTGGCATCTTTGTTGCTAAAACTGTGAGCACCGCTTAGAGGGGCATAAGCTCTGGCAGGTTGAGGTGGAAATGTTTAGAGATCTTCTACTGTCATGCAACATGGTGCAAGGAGAGCTGGCAGTCATCAAGCGGCCAGAAAAAAGCACATGCCAGCATGCTGTGGACCACATGGGCAGAGGATGAGGGAAGCCCTCCTCCATGCCAGCGAGGAATGATGAGATGAGACGTGCCCTGTGTGATGCTTTCCGCAGATACCCAGAAGCCAGCAGTGTGTGCTGCAAAGTATCCTAGGAGACTTTCACACAACAATCTTCCTGTACCAAAGCATTCCTTACCCAGGCACTTCTACTCTTCATGGATCTTTGGGGTTCTATATGTTATATGTAATAGAACAATGATCCACTAAATGACCTTGAATTGTAATGCTTTTTGGTTTTTGCTATATTTAGCAAACATAGATCCAAATTTGAGAGTGAGGTGAGGTGAAGTCACTCAGTCGTGTCCGACTCTTTGTGACCCCGTGGACTGTAACCAAGTAGGCTTCTCTGCCCATGGGATTCTCCAGGCAGGAATACTGGAGTGGATTGCCATTTCCTTCTCCAGGGGATCTTCCTGACCCAGGGATTGAACCCAGGTCTCCCGCATTGGAGGCAGACGCTTTAACCTCTAAGCTACCAGGGAAGCGCTAGATTCCAAATAAGAGATCTGTTAATGGAGCGTAAAGTGTAGTCGATCAGTCATGTCTGACTCTTTGTGACCCCATGGACTGTAGTCTGTCAGGCTCCTCTGTCCATGGGATTTTCCAGGCAAGAGTACAGGAGTGGGTTGCCATTTCCTTCTCCACTGTTAATGGAGAGGGGATTCCAGAATTTCTACTTGGGGATTATGGCTAAAGGAGACACTTTCCCTGCTCACACGCTTTACACAAACCAACAAACCTTTAATCCTTTTATCAATAATATCTCTTACTGAAAAGTTACACTTAATTTCTAGAACTCTTCAGTGAGATAGTTGATATTACTGAGATCCGACACAGCAATAAGCCAGTGTCTCTGGGAATTATACTGAAATAATGAAATTTAGACCATCTTGTGAAATCTACTCAAACGTCATATTGCGCTGACCTTAGCTGTGATAGTACACATTTTCTTTCATCTTCAACCAGGAGATGGAGCCCTAGTTGGCTCTCTCTGTGTGAGAATGCTCTTTTCATAAACACAAAGAATCCCATCCTTGGCCAAACTTCTTGTCACAATTCTTTCATAATGCATCATTTTGGTGGGATATAGTTTTGGAAACAAGACATATGCACCAATACTCTCATGAGATTTTTTTGTGTGTGTGTGCTTTAATATATATCCAACCAGGTCATAAGAGTCAGTCTCCTTTGGGCGAGTAGTTGCCAGATACCACTACTAAGTCTGGGTAAACTGTTTGAGTCCTCTGAAGACACTCTCTGAATATCGTTTTGCTTTTCCTCAAACCCAGCTAATTTTCACACTCTTCATTTCTATTCTTCCAAACATTTCTCTCATCAGAGAGAGATGTGTTTTTCTCTCATTGCAAGAAAACAATTCTTCTTCAAAGACAGAACACACGCTCAGTGCATCTCAACCAAAGTCTATCTCTTAAATACAACAGATCACAGAAATAAGGGCACCATGTGTTCTATGAGGGGCTTCCCTGGTGGCTCAGAGGTTAAAGCGTCTGCCTCCAATGCGGGAGACCTGGGTTCGATCCCTGGGTCGGGAAGATCCCCTGGAGAAGGAAATGGCAATCCACTCCAGTATTCTTGCCTGGAGAATCCCACGGACGGAGAAGCCTAGTAGGTTACAGTCCACGGGGTCGCAAAGAGTCGGACACGACTGAGCGACTGAACTGAATGTGTTCTATGAGCTCATATTTGTGCCCTTATTTCTGATCCCTTTTAATGTGTGTGCTTATTTTTGATCTCTTTTAATTACACCATTAATAATATTTTTTATTTTAATATTAAAATAGCCTCCTATTAAAACGGTTTCAGCTGTTGACAGCTGGATAGCCAGTGCTTGATAAATGACTTCAGCAAAGATAGAACCAATGTGAACAATTTCTGAAGCTGTAATGAAAGTTAAGGCAAGTCATGTAGAATTATTTGGAAATACCTGACAAAGGGTCACAGTTTTTCTCAATGAATGAGAGATGCGTTCCGGAAGAAGTAGAAATCTCTAAAGGTCACCTTGCATTTGTATATTGCAGTAGGAGATGGAGAAAAGCACAATATTGATGCTATTAAAATTTAGATTGGTTACATGATTTGCACAGAAAACATTGTTTTTTTGAGTTGAAAATCTTTGGAGATTAAGTCTGATGGCAGGAAGGATGTGTAACTTAGAGACAGAAATGTACACTTCCTCCCTAAGGTGGAAGGAGGGGAATAACAAATGTTTTCTGAAGTGACTTTTGCATTCATATGCTTAGGAGGCAGGAAAAAAACAAAAAAACAAACAACTACCACTCCAATTTTTTGTCTGGTTCATTAATCATATTAGCAATGTTCAGGGGAAACACAAACAGAAATAAAACATAATTCCAACTGGCACAGTGCAGGATGTTGGGTTTTTAGAAGACAACATAAGACTCAATAAAATACACTATAATTAATTTCTAAGAAAGAAGAAGCATTAAAAGTCCTATAAAATTCAGTGTTTTAGTGTTCTGAGTTCATTTTAAAGAAAATAAAGTTGCAAAAACATACAGGGGTACAAAAAGATTTGAAATTTATATAAGTATATTAGGTAGCTAACACTATTATCAAATTATTCAGAAATTAGAAGTAGTTACTTAAAAGAAAATATGTATTGCATTTATATAATTGTGTAATTATATTATATTATATATTATTACATAGATTATATAATAATCTATTTCATGAGTCATGGCTTGGTTATCAGCTTTATGTGGCTTACTGCTAAATCTAAATCTCTAATCTGTCTTTTCTTTTAAGACTCAGGTTCATGCTACATTACTGTTACTACACAGTGTCATGACTATTTCTCTCATTTCAAAGAACAACTCTCTATATTTTTGACATTGCAAATTGACAATCTTCTCTAATTTCCTATCACTGGAAATGACCAGGCATTCCCCTAGTTTGGTACCTTGAAGATATCTTTGACTGATGACTTGTCTTCAGCTGAATCTCACAAATCAGTCACTGAATCTTTTCAGTTCTACCTGAAAATATTTCTTTGCTCTCTTTCTTCTCTAACTACTATTCTCTTTAATAGCTTCATACTGAAGCTTCTAAACTGATTTTTCTGATTCTCATCTTTCTTACCCTTGTCCACTTTCCCACTGTCTGCTATTAAATCTTAGTAAAACATTAATGTCATAAAAAATCTCCTCTGGATATATTGGGAGTTTGAGATTGACATGTACACACTGCTATATTTAAAATAGGTAACTAACAAGGACCTACTGTAAAAAAATAATACTATAATGATAAATCATAAATAGCATTATAAGCATGCACAAAAATACATTTATTAAGCTTTCATTTATTAAGCTATTTATAGCTTTCTGAGATTGTATATGGAGGAAATCTGATAATGGATAATTAAATGTTTGGGGAATATTTGGGGAGAATAATGTAACATGAGTGATTAAGAGAACAGGTTTAGGAGTCGAAACTACCCAAATCTCATTTTTGGCTTTCCTTTGGAAAATCTAAACTTCAGTTTGTGCATCTATAAAATTGTTATAATAATAGTATTATTATTGGCATGTAACATATACAAGTAAAATTTATTATAATTTGTTATTATATTTTCTTAGATAATCTATAATGTTTACAAATAAAAAAGAGTAGTTATTAAGAGATAAATGATTGGAAACAGGTCAACATATATGCTGGTCAACTTACATTTCATCCATGGCTATTACAAATGAAAAATAAATGACTGAGAGCAAAGTTAGAAAATTCGAATGGAAATAATTTTTAATGATATTTTTGACTTATCAAAACACATTACAAAGAGACTACGGCTTTAATAGGGATAGTTTTGTTTTTATGCATTTTATTCATGCCATACAAATTAATTCATTTCAATTCAAATATATTCCTTGATTGCCAACTTTGCGTAAAGCATTCTAAACAGTGTCTATCTTCAGGGAGCTTGTAATTAAGCAAATAGTGTTAAATAACAATGCTGATCAGTGTATGAGGTGAAAAGCTGGGTGCTGTGAGAGAGTATATGATGAGGATCTCCATAATCTGTGGGATCACAGACGGCTTTACAGAGGAAGCAAAATTTAGGTTGAAAATCAAGGATGCTGCTGCTGCTGCTGCTAAGTCGCTTCAGTCGTGTCCGACTCTGTGCGACCCCACAGATGGCAGCCCACTGGGCTCCGCCATCCCTGGGATTCTCCAGGCAAGAACACTGGAGTGGGTTGCCATTTCCTTCTCCAATGCATGAAAGTGAAAAGTGAAAGTCAAGTCGCTCAGTCGTGTCTGACCCAGCGACCCCATGGACTGCAGCCTACCAGGCTCCTCCGTCCATGGGAGTTTCTAGGCAAGAGTACTGGAGTGAAAATCGAGGATGAGAAGACTTTATTAGGAGATGGGAAAGAGTGATTCTGGAAGAGAGAACCATATGTGCCAAGTGTCATGAGTGGGAAAGAGTTGAAATTCCGAGGGGCTGACAGCTGTGCTGGGACGACAGGGGAAGGGGGAGGGAGACTGAGATAGGCAGGAAGGGACGGGGGCAGGCCTGGAGAGACATCACCATGTGATCCAAACTCAGGATTTGGACTTGGTTCTCAGAGCAGCTAGAACACACTGAAGAAATTTTAAGCAGAAGAAAGACTAGACTTTCATTTCAGTTCAGTGTTTACCAAATGAATGGATGGATGCTACGTCATCTTAGATAAAGCCCGTACATTTTAGTTTTTTTATCTTTAAAATGGAAGCAAAGATGACAAATCATGAAAATCTTCCAGGGAGAAGATGGAATAATTACTGGAAATATTAGTAAACAAAAATTGAAAGAGCGTGAGAGAATAAGAGATGGAGACATAAAGAGAGAGAATGAGAATGTGTGCAAAGTAACGCTATAAAACCCGACCATGACCCCCAGATATTCAAAATCCTCACATATAGCATGTCTCCTGTCTTCTGCATTGCAGGCAGATTCTTTACCCACTGAGCCACCTGGGAAGCCCCCAACACTGTAATAGGGGAGAACAAATCTGACTCCATATAGGATCTGTTTCTTTTACTTTAACCTTTGTGTGGTAATGCTTTTGCTACAAGTTAAGAATGTTGCCTATATCCTGAAATATACAGGACAACCCATTCTCAAGGGTCTGCCCTTTAAAGGTATAACTCTTTCCCGTTCATATAAAGATAGAAAGTTGCAGAACAGAGAATAACATTTGTCTTGTTGGAGGTTTATAGGAACATCATGACTTGACATATGTGGACAGAAGCAAGAACAAAGGATTCAGACACAAGAAGTTTGCAACAAGCAATCACTTCCCCTCCCCTTTTGATATATAAGAAGCCTGAATTCTAACTCAGATAAAATAGTTCTTTGGGACACTATTCCACCATCTTCTCAGTCAGCAGGGTTTCTGGATAAAATCTCCATTCCTAGCCCCAGAAATCTGTCTCTAGATTTATTGGCCTGTTCATGTGGTGAGCAGTGTGTGTTTGGACTCAGTAACAACACCATACTGCTGGACTCCTGAGATCAGGGATGAGAAAAGGAATGTAAAAATTTGTGAACAATGAATAAGAAGACAGGGATCAAAGTTTACCAGTTACGGAAACCAAAAATGGGAAATTTCTTGTATTATTACTTCAACAGATTTTAGATTTCTGACATGTAATTTCAGTTTACAGAGTGAGAGGCAAATATGACATTTAAAGGAGAAATTATTTCTTTATTCATCTTTTTTTTTTTTTGAATGGATACCTCTTGAAACTCAAACCAGGACCTCTGTAGAGAGTCTGTCTGGCCTGCTGAAAGGCCTATTCAGAAAAAGGTTTTTTTTTTTTTTGTAGAACATTAACTTTATGTCTAGATTTTAAATCAGAAACTCAGGACTATAAGGAAGGACAATAAAAATATATTTACTCTGGGTCTCTGCCCTGCAGTAAGTGAAGTCGCTCAGTCGTGTTCGACTCTGACCTGCGGTAAAGACAGCACCTAATTGTTTTGGTCAGATGAGTCTCCCTGTTCAGTTATAAAAGGTCTACTGAGCAAGACCCATTCTGTTGAAAGAATTTTTGAGATGAACAGCCCAGTCAGAAGAAAGCACTAAAGCCAAAGTTTAGAATAATGAAGGATACAAACCTTGGTCTATAGAAGCAGGAAAGACCCCAAGAGAACAACGTCAAAGGTCATGCTGATACATTGACGTGTCCTGAAAAGACTGTAATGGATTTGACTGGAATAATCCAAGATGATTATCGAGCACCCATTAGGTGACTGGCATTTTTCCAAACATACCTTCCAGGTGGTGGAAGACTGGTCGTTTTCTACAGAGAGAAATTGATTTCCTACCTAAGATCAACTTTATGGGGAGCAAGCTATTTATTTTATTTATGGCTTGAACTCAGTTCCCTGCTGTAATAATTCAAATTCTGCAGGTACAGACTTCCTTCTTATTTAGATATTGACTAGAAAGGGAGCCAGCTTAGAGTTGGCCCTGCAGCTACTTGCAGGGGGTTTAGATTTATGCTAATAAATGGGGCTGAAGCTTTCAAGGATTTGCTTTCATTACTAAATCCTCAGGATAGTACTTTCCAACACTGTTGTTTGGGCTTTGAAATAAGAGTGGAAGTCTATATGCTCCATGCTGAAGGCTACTTATTAGGCTCAAAACAAAACAAAATTAAGAAACACTTAATGGAAAAGTTTGGTTTCTTAATACGATTCTGTATCTGAGTAAACAGAAAGTCAAGCAAAAATATCCAGGAAATTCAGGAAGCAGAGTCATTGAAAGATGAACCCATGGTCATCAGATCATGGAGTCAGAGGATTCAGTTTAAATTCCAAGGTATGTTTGGAAACTTTGAAAATGTTCTAATTGTTAGCAATTGAGTTAAATAGTCCAAGTTGCAAGATTTCAGGAAGCACAATCTCAGAAGAATTTTGATATTTTTCTGAAGTAAGAAACTTACCAGAGCCTCTACCTTAATCATTCTCAGAGCTTATATGTTCTCTTTACTGGCAGCAGGAAGCCAGAGACCTTTCTACAAATCAATTCTCAATGGGGACAGACACACTGCTGAACTACAGCAAAGTTATGGACAAATCCACTTGGAAATAAATTACAGCAGAATTCGAGAGAAACTACCATATTGGGTACATGATTGGCATGCCACCTGAACCATCAAGTCCTTCAGAAATGTAAATATGAGTATCATTGTGGTGAAAAACAAGTACCTCTTTTTTAAGACATAAAGTTGATTTGGGACTTTTTAAAATGAATTTAGAATTATATAAACAAGGTCAAAACTTTATCAGTCTGGTCATTGAATTGTTATGAAACTATTAATACTATTCTTTTTTCCTGCTTATGAAATCTCATTTACCTTAATGTTTTAATCCCTTCTCTGTGAGCTGTATGTAATAGCAACCTATTAAATTTGTTTTCATGTTTGTAAAATATGTGAGAAATTTTCAACCTCTTAAATTTTAGATCAGCTGTTAATACATTTAACTTACTCTTATTTTCTTAATGGACTCTTTTAAAGTGATGGTTATATCATGTTTTCTTCTAGCTCCCTCCTTCATACATTTACACTCAATTAGAACATGGGCAACACCAAAGTTGATTCTTTTTTGTAACTCTCTACAGTACAGGAGACCCAGGTTTGATCCTTGGGTTGGGAAGATCCCCTGGAGAAAGAAATGGCAACCCACTCCAGTATTCTTGCCTGGAAAATCTCATGGACAGAGGGGCCTGGTGGGCTGCAGTCCATGGAGTCACGAGTCGGACATGACTGAGCAACTAAACCACCAATATCATTCTTGAATATTAATAGCTCTCATCCATTTTATGGGCTGGTAGGTTATTTAATTTTATCACTGACTTTGGCTTGACCAACAAACTTCAGCAATCTAGAGAAGGCAATAGAAGACCTTTTCCGTTTGAATGTTGAACTTTAGATACTACATGTTTGTTCAAAGATTTCTTTAAAACCTTTTAAAATCCTAGCAGGTCCACAGAAAACCATGGCGACAACTTACCTGATAAGTGATTATGGAGTGTCTATTACATTTACTCCTAACAGAAAGGCTGAGAAAGGAGTCAACTTAAACTTTTCTTTTTTAAATATTTGATTTTGCATTTGTTTGTTAAAAGTGATGAGTGAAAGGAATCCAGTCATCTCCTCTGCCCCAAGATTTTACCACATCAGATAATAAATGACAGAAACACGTAGCTCCTAAGAGGGTAGCCATAGTAGCGGTGTCCAAGTCTTTGTGACAACATGGACTATAGCCCACCAGGCTCCTCTGTCCATGGGATTCTCCAGGCAAGAATACTGGAGTGGGTAGCCATGCCCTCCTCCAGGGGATCTTTCTGACCCAGGGATTGAACCCAGGCATCCTGCATTGCAGGCAAATTCTTTACCATCTGAGCCACCAAAGAAGCCCCAAATTATGAGCATACATTCTCAATTTTCATAATTTATGACTCATATAACAGTAGTCAGCAAACATTTTCTTAAAAGGCCTAGGTGATAAATATTTTAGGCTTTGTAAACCATGTGGTCTCCATCACATCTCTGCCTTGGAGCAGGAAAGCAGCCGTAGATCAAATGCCGACGATGAGCTCAGCTGTGTTCTAATAAAACTTTCTTTACAGAAACAGACATTGAGTTGGATGTGGTCTATGGTTACTCCTTTGCTGATCTCTGTGGTAGAATATCATATATCCTACTTAGAACTGAACAAATGAAACATTTCTCTTGAATAGTTTCTACTGGATCAGGTTTAGGAAGCATCCAGATTAACCATTAATAAGTGGTTCAAGTCTTGCTTTCACCACAACTTCGATTTGCTTCATTTGTAAATATCTCTCTTCCTTAACCTATATGAAATGTGATAATATGTCTGTAGGACACAGCATAACAGAGTGACAAGAAAATATGTCAAAGGGTGAAAATGCTTAAGTTACTTTGCCAAGTTTTGCTCAAAACGTATTACTTCTCTGCAACATTTGGTTTTCATATTTTCATGGGGGCATTTACCATAATGTCTTATAAGTTGTGATTTAACTGTCTTCTTTGGGATATGGGGTCTTCAAGGGCAAGTTCTATGTATGTCTGTCTCTATATCACTAGAACCTTATGCAATGTCTTCCTCACTCACTGTTCTTTAAATGAATGAGCATGTAACTCACCATCTACCCTGACAGGCTTACGATTTTTTTCTAGGAGCTGTCCAAGTATCTTCCAGGCATTTTCCATCTCTGTCTTCCTTTTCTGAGTTCTAAAATAGTTTCTGAAGTTACTGGCTGGAATTCATCCCATTTGAATAAATGTCTTAAACAGTAATTTAGAAGATGATCTAACTTGGGACAAGATAGTGAAGGACAGGGAAGCTTGGCACAGTGCAGTCCATGGGGTTGGATATGACCTAAAGTAACAACAGCTTGGGATATTATGAAAGGTTGACTGAGAACGACCCTTCTCATGCCAGGACAATTGAATACAATGTTCTAAATGTTTAATTTAAATAAAAATGTATATAACAAAATGCAAAATATATATATAGCATATTTTTATGCTACAGTCTGTAGGATTGCGAAGAGTTGGACACATGACTGAAGCCACTTAGTCTACATATTGAGTTCACCAGGTGTAGTGACTACTCCATCAGGAACCCCTTGCATCCTTCTAATCTCTTGATTTCCATGTGCTTTAGCTTCCAGTAACCCACATCAGTAGGCAACTCTCTTTGGAGGACTGTCTTCAAAATTCTAGAGCACTTTTGCCTGCTCTTGGCAAGAACTGGAAAGGCCTGGGAACTTTTGCCCCTCTTGAGGTGGCCCCAAGCAGATGATTAACTGGTATAGAAGCACAGAAACCCAGCAGGCTTGCCCTGAGAGGAGACAGACTCTAAGGCATAATGTACACTCCAGAGCTTCCTTTGGGATCGGATAGAGGCTGGGACTTTGCCTAAAATCATACCCTCCCTTGACTGTGGCCCACCACTGACCTACTTCCTCTACTCCATTGCTATTTCTCCAAGGAGCTTTTTCTTACACGTGCAGGCAAATTCTTCATCTCAGAGACTGTTCTGGGAAACTCAAAGATATCCAGCTAAAGAAATACTTCTATCTGGTCTTCTTTGTCTTTTTTCCCTTCCTCCCTGCATCCTTTTCTTTCTCACCGCTGCCTCTCTTCCTCAGGCTGACTCTGCATCCCTCATTGATATTTTCTGGGCCACACACCCTTCGTGACCTCTGCCATTTGGGGTTGAAATGGTCTTTCAGCACCTTAGCAGCAGGAAGGGTTTTACTGCCGCTGTTTCTTTGGCAGCAAGAGTGTGGCTTCTGCGCTGAGTTCAACCCGAAAAGTGCTTCCCTACTGGGTAGAAGCCATGGATTGTACGACACTCCCGGTTTCACTCTATTAAATATCTGCTCTGGCTGCGCAGCAGCTCTGAGTTTCAATTTTTTTTACCCCCTAAGTATACATTCTTATTTAAGTGTAACACACATGCTGAAAAGCGCACAAATCATGGAAAACAGGGCTGAAAAATGAATGTTACAAAGTAAACAGACCCATATAACTACCAGCAGGTCAAGAAATAGAACATTGCTTGCAGCCTAGAAGCCAGCACCTTACTCTGTCTGTATGAAGTGAAGTGAAAGTTGCTCAGTCGTGTCTGACTCTTTTTGACCCCCTGGGATTCTCCAGGCAAGAATACTGATGTGGGTAGCCATTCCCTTCTCCAGGGGATCTT
Source organism: Cephalophus harveyi (assembly GCA_006410635.1). NCBI lineage: Eukaryota > Metazoa > Chordata > Mammalia > Artiodactyla > Bovidae > Cephalophus > Cephalophus harveyi. The sequence goes on along the minus strand of SJYT01071324.1, from coordinate 52,210 downwards.
CCTGACCCAGGGATCGAATCTGGGTCTCCTACACTGCAGACAGATTCTTTACCTGGCTCATACCAGCCCTTAAATTTAACTGCTGTTCTATAAAATTGCATCAGTAATTGTATAGTAAGGAATTCATCTTGCCTGAAGAGGGATCTGGACCTCTTTTTCTGTACTAAGAGGTGATCTCTAGGCCCTGAATGTCCATCCTGAGAGCAGTGTCTTCATTTGCCTGGGAGCTTTGGTCACTAGAAAGTCTAACCATGTGACTTACAATGGGAGCTTTGAGAGTTGTCCCATTATATTTGATCTCTGGAGAAACTGGAGAGTAAAAGTATTTGTCCAGACCATTGGTGATGGACAGGGAAGTCTGATGTGCCGTGATTCATGGGGTCACAAAGAGTCGGACACGCGTGAGTGACTGAACTGAACTGAACTGAAGAGGAGGGGCTAAGACTAAAGGTCAACCATGCAGGCAATATACAGTCAAGTCTCAATAAAAATTCTGGACACCAGTGATATCAGGAAGCTTCCCTTGTTGGTAATAGATATTGTGACACACCCATTCCAGGAGAGGAAAGTTCTGTGGACAAAGAAGCTTCCCACGGAGAACCCTTCCAGATTCCTCCCTATACTTCCCTTCCTTTGATGACTATAATTCGTGCACTTTTATTACAGTAAAACTGTAATCATAAGTAGAGTGTTTTCTGAATTCCATAAGTCTTGCTAGCAAATTATAGAACCCGAGAGTAACTGGTAGAGGCTCTGGTGGAGACTTGAGTTTCCCTGGTGGCTCAGCCAGTGAAGAATCCGGCTGCAAAGTAGGAGGCCACCTGCAACTCAGGAGGCACAGTTTCAATCTCTGGGGCAGAAAGATCCCCAGGAGAAGGAAATGGCAACCCACTCCTGGATTCTTGTCTGGGAAATCCCATGGAGAGGGTAGTCTGGCGGGCTACTGTCCATGGGGTTGCAAGAGTTGGGCATGACTGAGCAACTAAACCACCTGGAATTAGCAGCCAGTGAGTCTGAAGTGAAGGGGGGCCCAGAGACTGCACCTGTGGCTGACCCTTGAAGGGACAGCAGCCTTGTGGGGACTCTGCCTTGTACCTGTGCAGTTTGCTAGCTTATTATATGCTTGGATTGATTTTTGAACTTCACAGAAGTGGAATCATACAACATGTGAGGTTTTCTTTTCTTTCTTTTTTTTTAAAAGGACATTCTTAGTCTATGTTATATGTAGCTGTAATATATACCATATTCTATATAGCAATTTCACTATAGGAATGCACTTTAAAATTTTTATGTCTGTATTTATTTTACTGGTTATAGATATTTGGATTGTTTCTAATTTGAGGTTTTTGGAAAAATATCATTATGCTGGGTATGTGTCTTTTGGTGGATGTAAACACTCATTTGGGCTTCCCAGGTGGCTCAATGTTAAAGAATTCACCTGCCGATGTAGGTTCAATCCCTGTCTCTGGAAGAGCCCCTGGAGAAAGAAATGGAAACCCGCTCCCATGGGCAGAGGAGCCTGGCGGATGACAGTCCATTGGTTTGCAAAGAGTCAGACATGACTGATAACCACCGCCAACCACTCATTTATCTTGTGCTCCTACCAAAGAGCGTGAATGCTGAATCAGAACAGATTTGTGGTGCCGATTTTAAGCAATCCCACCCAGCATTTTCCAAATAACTTGTATCAGTTTCCACTCCCGCCAGCATGTGATGAGAATTCTGGTACTTCCATATTCTTGTCATTCTTGTAAACACTTGGCATTGGCTTCTCCTAAATTTTAGGCCATTTTCCAGAACAGGAATACACTCAAAACTGCACGAAAGAAATGAGAACACTGTCTTTTGTTCAAGTGTAACAATTCAAACAACATGTGCACAGGAGTGGCAGTGAAATGGCTTGTTGCCTGGGAAAGGTGGGCTGGCAAAGAGGGGACATTTCCTTGGAAACTCACCATGAAGAATTGAGTGATTTGCAAATACAATTTCCTTGGTGGTCTATAACTGACCAAATGTGAAGATGCTGCTCAGAGATATTATAGCTCACAGGAGATTGACAGGGAAGCTCTCTGGTACTGATTTTTTTTGGCAAGTGTATAATATTGTACACTGTAAATTCAAGCTGTAATAAATATAGAATTATATAAATAATCATCTACATTTATAGTTGCATTATAAGACATAATTATATTGGGCAGTTCCCTGATAGCTCAGCTGGTAAAGAATCCGCCTGCAATGCGGGAGACCTGGGTTCGATCCCTGGGTTGGGAAGATCCCCTGGAGAAGGGAAAGGCTACCCACTCCAGTATTCTGGCCTGGAGAATTCCATGGACTGTATAGTCTACGGGGTCACAAAGAGTTGGACACATAAATAGTCATCTACATTTATAGTTGCATTATAAGACATAATTATATGATAAAATATAATTATGTTGTGTATATATATATATATATATATTATTTTCTCTTTTCTTTTGTCTGCATTTAAAAATTTTTTAGCCCTTTAGTCTTGTCTCTTGGCATTCCTGGTAGTTTTTAAAATCAAATGTTGAAACTAGTGAACAAACATTTCAGAAACTCTAGCTGCTATTTTTCTCCAGAGAGTATTTAATTTCCGTTAAAATTAAATACTATTAGAGTAGGGGCAGGTCACCTTGCTCCAATCAGGAATTGCAGTAAGCTGGGGTAGGGTTAGCCTTGTGAGCACCTGTCTATTTCCTGCTTACCCTTTTTCCTAGGCTTAGCCGTCACTGCTTTAATTGAAGACCTGGGTGTTCACCAGGGCCTCTTATTAATGGTGGATTCTAACCTCCAGTTTCTATCCCCCAGCTTTGTGAGTCTTCTGAAAATGCTCTAGGTTAGCTTTTTAGCCCACAAACTGATCCATCTGCTTGGTTCAGTGGCCCTTACTATCACAAATTGGGGATTTGCAATGTCCTCACTTCCCTGAGGTTATCTTTTCTTTCTAGTCTTGACTCATCCATTACTGGTTGTTTTAACACGGAAATTCTTTTTTTTTTTCCCCCCCTAGCCCAAAGGAAAGACTGAAATTCTGAACCACTGTCTTCTGCTTAGAAGCCTTGTCTCTGTACTAAGAAAACAGTATAAAGGAGAAAAAGTGGCTGAGAATTTGGATTCTGCTCAATGAAGCTCCTTTCATGGGATCTCAGCAAATTTTGTCTTGTCTGCCTCTCTGCTCATTGAATGCCCTCAAAGAATGGCTTGGATTTGTTTTGTATGTTATTCAGCTTGTCTAGTGGTTCCCAGTGGAAGAATTGATTGGATACAGTCTACTCTGTCAGAATTAGAAATGGAAGCCTTGTCCTTTTAGGCTTTCCCTTTTTAACCTTTTCATCTGTTTTGAAGTGCAAACTACTGTTTCCATTTCAAAAGTAAGTTACTCTACATGGTATTTATTTACTTATTTATTTATTGGTCTCTTTTTTTCAGACAACACCGTTCCCTTTTGAGAATCTTGGATGTCTTACTTCTTCAAAATAGACCCAAAGTACTTCCACTGTATTAAATATGTGACACTTTTCTGCTTTAGAATGATGGCCCACTACTGTGTGTGTGTGTCCCTTTGTATGTTCTTGGATAGGATGGGAGCTTTTCTTAGGGTAAAGTGTAAACTATATAATTGAATTAAACTTACCCTCAGTCCTAATCATACACCGTCAGTACACTTACATTTGTCCTGTAGTTTGTGTACACTAGTATCAGTTATTTTCAGCTCCTGGTTAGTCTCTATTTGAAATAATGATTGTAATTTAAGCGTTTACATTAATTTCTACTCTATACACACAGATTTTCCTTTATTTTTCAGCATTATTATTATGCTCTTGATTAGATAATGCAAGTATAATATAAAACCTTTAAAAGATATAAAACAAAGTGAAAGGTAACTTTCTCTCATTCAGTTCAGTTCAGTTCAGTCGCTCAGTCGTGCCCGACTCTTTGCGACCACATGAATCGCAGCACGCCAGGCCTCCCTGTCCATCCAGCTCCTGGAGTTTACCCAAACTCATGTGCATTGAGTTGGTGGTGCCATCCAGCTGTCTCATCTTCTGTCGTCCCCTTCTCCTTCTGCCCCCAATCCCTCCCAGCATCAGGCTGTCTTCCAATGAGTCAACTCTTCGCATGAAGTAGTCAAAGTACTGGAGCTTCAGCTTCAGCATCAGTCCTTCCAATGAACACCCAGGACTGATCTCCTTTAGAATGGACTGGTTGGATCTCCTTGCAGTCCAAGGGACTCCCAAGAGTCTTCTCCAACACCACAGTTCAAAAGCATCAATTCTTCGGCGCTCAGCCTTCTTCACAGTCCAACTCTCACATCCATACATGACCACAGGAAAAACCATAGCCTTGACTAGACGGACCTTAGTCGGCAAAGTAATGTCTCTGCTTTTGAATATGCTATCTAGGTTGGTCATAAATTTCCTTCCAAGGAGTAAGCGTCTTTTAATTTCATGGCTGCAGTCACCATCTGCAGTGATTTTGGAGCCCCCCAAAATAAAGTCTGACACTGTTTCCACTGTTTCCCCATCTATTTCCCATGAAGTGATGGGACTGGATGCCATGATCTTTGTTTTCTGAATGTTGAGCTTTAAGTCAACTTTTTCACTCTCCACTTTCTCTTTCATCAAGAGGCTTTTTAGTTCCTCTTCACTTTCTGCCATAAGGGTGGTGTCATCTGCATATCTGAGGTTATTGATATTTCTCCCGGCAATCTTGATTCCAGCTTGTGCTTCTTCCAGTCCAGTGTTTCTCATGATGTACTCTGCATATAAGTTAAATAAGCATGGTGACAATATACAGCCTTAACGTATTCCTTTTCCTATTTGGAACCAGTCTGTTGTTCCATGTCCAGTTCTAACTGTTGCTTCCTGATCTGTATATAGGTTTCTCAAGAGGCAAGTCAGGTGGTCTGGCATTCCCATCTCTTTCAGAATTTTCCACAGCTCAGTACTGTTCTACTAATAGTATTTTTTCTACCAACAATATTATTGTTTTATCAGTAATTTCTCATCCAGGAGCCAATCATTCCTACTTGTGTTTAATGTATGCTTCCAGAAAATACAACATTTGTACTACTTTTAAAATAGTAAATACAAATTTTAGAATGCATCCACATTGTTCATGACCTTGTGTTTCTTTTCTACTTAATAATATACCTTCAAGAAAGCTCCATGTTGGTACATAGATATGTTGCCTTGTTCATTTTAACTGCTACATGCTACTAAGTCACTTCAGTCACGTCCGACTCTGTGCGACCCCATAGACAGCAGCCCACCAGGCTCCGCCATCCCTGGGATTCTCCAGGCAAGAACACTGGAGTAGGCTGCCATTTTCTTCTCCAATGCATGAAAGTGAAAAGTGAAAGTGAAGTCGGTCAGTCGTGTCCGACTCAGCGACCCCATGGACTGCAGCCCACCAGGCTCCTCCACCCATGGGACTTTCCAGACAAGAGTACTGGAGTGGGGTGCCATTGCCTTCTCCAACATAGTATTCCATTATTTACATACATATATTGGGTGAACTTAACTAACCTTTTGTGGTGTTTAAATTGGTCCTAGGATGCTACTATGAAATAGTACAATGAATATTCTTGAATGTTCATTTTTGTGAATACATTAAACAACACTTATAAAATTAATTTATATAGGCTTGATTGTTGGGTCAAATGTTATGTGTGTTTCGTCATTCTATTTCTATGGCATCTTTAGTTTTCCAACATTGAATTGCTTGATAAATTTGCTTATGTTCTAGACATGATGAAGCTTAAATCAAATTTGACTTCACAAAGACTCTAATCAAGAATTGTCTTTTACTGAGGATTATTTAAAAATTTTAACAAATCACATATAACCTAGTTTTTCTTTTCAACTTTAAAATACTATTGATGATCCAGAGAGAGGATATGGGGTGGGATGTAGGAGGGAGATTCAGGATTGGGAGCTCGTATACACCCGTGGTGGATTCATGTCAATGTATGGCAAAACCAATACAGTATTGTAAAGTAAAATAAAGTAAAAATAAAATTAAAAAAAAAATACTATTAGAAAAGTGTTTGCAGAAAAGAGTTATTTTAATTATTTTGCTGTTTTTTAAAATTATCTTACATTTTGATATATTTTTAGCTGAATGTAATTGCATAGGCTATTCATGTCCAACAAGGCAACCCTATTATCTTCTCGTATTTTTTCAACCACCCAATATTTTCCAGATCTAGCTTCACATAGTCAAGACTATTTAATTGTGATCCAAATAAAATTTCACTAGAAACAAACTGAAGGCAAAAAAGAAAAAAAGTAATTGGTCAGTGATTGGAAACATGCTGAAAAGCAAAGGGCTCAACAGACTTATATCCCTCACCAGAAACTGGGGGCAATTTATTTCCAAGCCTCATGGTAGACAGAAATCCAATCAAGAAATGCACTCTTGTTTAGAACCCTCTAATAGACTTTTAGCTTTCAATTGCACAAGAGCCTGCAGACAAATGACTGACTACTTTTTTTTTATGGTGTTTAAAAAGGTATGGTCCTCTAGCTAGTAGAGAGTTCCCCATGGAAGAAGAGCATGAGGGAGCTGGCTTGTGCTACCTGGCGGTTAGCGCCGGGGTACCTCTGTGGCAGGGCACTCCTATCACTGCACTGGAATAACGAGAGCACCATATGGCTGTGCACTCTTAATCACACAGGGGCTTTCTGTGTTATTTTTCGTCATAGTTTTCTGAATTTTCACTCATTTCCCAAGCAGTATGGTATTTATTGCATGGGGCTTCGATGCCACATTCTTGGCCAGTTGATGTGCATTTGTTATGTTGATGAAGAGAAAATACAGTTCCTGCCTTCAGAAAGTTGTCTTCTAAAGGAAGTCAGGGTTGGATGAAGAAACACACTCAATATGATAAAAGCTATGGCAGAAGACTAGAGTGTTCTATAGGAACACGTAAGGGCCTCAGGGCTTAAGTAGAGGAAGCTTCCCAGAGGAACAGAGGGGAACTCTAATTACTAAAATAAAGACTTGGCTGACAAGAAGGACAAGGGGATGACCGAGGATGAGATGGCATCACCAACTCAATGGACGTGAGTTTGAGCAAGCTCTGGGAGATGGTGAAGGACAGGGAGGCCTAGCGTGATGCAGTCCATGGGGTCACAGAGAGTCAGATGCGACTAAATCACAACAGCAACATGAAGAGTATTTTAAGAAATTCTAACCTAATACTTCCCTGCCCTAACTGCAGACCTTAAGATTTCCAAAGAAAGTGACAGTGTTAGTTGCTCAGTTGTGACTGACTCTTTGAGATACCACGGACTGTAGCCTACCAGGCTTCTCTGTCCACTGAATTTCCCAGGCAAGAATAGCAGAGTGGGTTACCATTCCCTTTTCCAGGGAGTCTTCCCAACCCAGGGATCGAACCCAGGTCTCCTGCATTGCAGGCTGGATTATTCACCATCTGAGCCACCAGGGAAGCCAAAGATATGCTATATTTTATTCTCTCCAGAGTATCAGTGAACTTATCATACCAATTATTAGAGGTCCTGGACTGACCGAAAAATTACAGTTCTTCACCCTTCCCAATAGTCATGCTCTTTGCAATGCGACTTGGAAGTCTTCCCATCAAAAGAGGTAATCTTTCTCCCTATATCCTGTATCAGGGTTAACCTGCTTTGGCTACATATTGTGGTGGAAGTAAAGATGTATTAGTTCCAAGCCCACGATTCCCTTCTCTTGGAGCACTGCCTGCATCGCATCAAGCCTGGGCTTGCCTCATGGAGAATGAGACACCACGTGAAGTGGAGCCAGCTCAGCCCTGTGGTCCCAGCCAAGGCTCCAGGCATGTGAGTGAGCCCAGCTGAGATCAGCTGGCCCAGAACAGCTTGGTCCTAGAATCATCAGACATAATAAGTGGTTACTGTGTTAAGACACTCTATTTTTAAATTTATGCAGTCATGCTAACATCGAAGAATTGATTATGAAAATGAATAAATACTATACGTAAAACATTCTATTCAATGACTACCATAGTAAACAATGACAATTCTTACTTTTGAAGATCAAGTTAAAATCTGAAAATTAGTTTTCTTTTCTTGGCTTCAATGTGCACAAAAAGTTCTGAAAAACAATTTGATTAAGTAGCTCAGTGTCTTCAATCTGATCTGAAAGCCCTCTCTGTGATTTTCCTAAGATATTTTTATCATTAAAGTAGTGCTATTGTTGTTGCTGTTGTTTTTTAACTGAAGATAGTCTAATTGTGATCCTTAGCTTGAATTCTACTATGAGGGTCCTGGCATGAAATTAATCTTGTAGTCCATGGGCGGGATGGTCACTCCCTTTTTGCCTTATGTCCTTATTAACTGGAGTCTGCTATCATGATCAACATTCAAGTGTATCCTCAAAAGATAGGCTTTACATTGCCAGGAGCTGGTTGTGAACATTACAGATAAACCAACTCCTTATAATCTTGAAAATCCCGTATAACCCCATACTCACTGCCGTGAATTTTATATGGCAACCTATATAATATGCTGCATTTTTACATAATTGACTGTCCTGAAATACTGGAGAACAGAAGGAGAGGCCAGTTTTTACTAGGTCTGAAGTAACAACAGGAGTCTGGGCTTGTGTCCTAGAGGAGGAATCGGCATTTGGCTTTTTACAGCTTCTTTAAGCTCCTTCAGATAATTTACAGATAACATCTGCTGTGATCTTCAGGTCTTTGCTTGGCTTTCTTAACAGTCCAGATGACTTTTGCTTTGAATCTAGTTACTTTTCACTTTATCCAGCAAGCTACTCTGTTATCATTTTTTTTTTTAGAATGGAGAAAAATGATAAATTCTTTTTCTTCCAAGTTTTATGCTGGAACAATCTTTAGACTTCCCCTAGAATCTGAAACAATCATTAGGGTTTTACTGGAAAACTTAATTTCTTTAGTAGGTGTAACAGTTTTCATCATGAATTATTAATTCATCAAAACATTGAGGGCTTAGTATATGATAGCTGCTGTAACATGTCTTAGTTTGGGTTCTTTCAGAGGCTGACCCTGAGATAAAGATTTGCTTTCAAATAGTTTATTCCAAGAAGTAAAACGTGGATGAAACTTAATCTCCCAGAAAAATCTGGTCAAAGGTATAAAACCAAAACTTCAGAATTATTTTCTTTAAAGGGTGAAGATGCTGACACATTTACGGTCAGCTCTGGAGTTGTGGGCTGGGCTTCCCACGTGGCTCAGTGGGAAAGAACCTGCCTGCCATATATGAGACTCAAGAGATGCAGGTTCAATCTCTGGACTGGAAAGAGCCCCTGGAGGAGAAAATGGCAACCCATTCCAGTACTGTTGCCTGGAAAATTCCATGGACAAAGGACACCGATGGGGTACAGTCCATGGGGTCGCAAAAAAGTCTGACACAACTGAGTATGCATGCACCATGTATAAGGCAGAGACGTATAAAATTTTCAAAGGCAAAACTACTTTCCAAGATGTTAGAGAGAAAGTCCTCAGACATGAAATGCAGGCACTGTTGATTAGAAATCTGTCAGGGGACCCTGGCAATGATTAGTGAAATGGGTGGAATACCAATAGCTTCAGATACAACGAAGCCTTTTATATTTACTATCTCATTTGATCCTTACCATTCTGTGGGGTAGCCATTGCTGTCTCTATTTGTTCAAAGACGAAAACTGAGGTTCAGATTAGTTTTGTAATAAGCCCAAGGTTACATACTAATAAGAGGCAGAGTCAGGATTTAGACCCAAGACTGGGATTCCCAATTTCTTAAGAAAGTAATGGCTTCCCAAACATCACACAGCTGCTATTCAGCAGACCCAGGGCTATGACTCAGGTACCCTGACTTGCAGATTAATGGATTTTCCAAAGACGTGTCTGTGTCTGGCCATTCTCATTACCTGCACATCTGCCACTTCTAACTCTCTACCCTGGGAATTTGATTGCCTGAGTCAGTTCTTCTAATATGTGCTTTATTTATATGCTGTGGAATCACCAAGGAAAAATCTATACGTTCCCCTTTCAACTTGTCATCTACCTGTTAGTAAGCCCAGTATTTCTACTGGGGATATCCCTTCTGGCTGAAGTCACTCTATTATCTTTATTGATAATTTTATTCCCTTGATATTGCTTTGTTTGCTCCCATAACAGAGTCTTTTTACCTGTGGTTTCCTCTTCCTTATCTATACGTTCCCCTTTCAACTTGTCATCTACCTGTTAGTAAGCCCAGTATTTCTACTGGGGATATCCCTTCTGGCTGAAGTCACTCTATTATCTTTATTGATAATTTTATTCCCTTGATATTGCTTTGTTTGCTCCCATAACAGAGTCTTTTTACCTGTGGTTTCCTCTTCCTAAATGTGTCTCTTTCTCCTCACCACCGGACTGCCTCTTGTGGGGTTCTTCTGATTTCACGCCTTTCCAGAAAGCCTTCTCTGACCTTCTTGACCACATTAAATGGAAGCACCACGTAGCTCTCCTTTACAGCACTCTTCGTGGTTTCAGCTTAACTTCTGTTCCTATGTTTCATCAAAGACTGAAAACTCTACCAGAAGAGGGATGATGTCATTTTTTGTTTACTATTGTATCCTTCTCACCTAAAATACAGAAGGTGCTCAGTAAATATTGCCGAATAAATGGATGGATGAAAGGATGCATTTCTGTCACAAAGCATCCAGGGCATAACGTTTTGTACTTCATGTGCTAGAAAAGAAACTTGGCCCTTGCTTTAGCAGACCTAACTCTTGGTCATAGCTTATGCCAAACGCTTGAAAAATGCAGGCGTGACCAGGGCCACATCTTGTCCTCCCTGCAAGCATATCCCTGTTAAACCCCCAAATTACCCCATGATGCATTATCTTAACATGCAGCAAACCTAGTTTGTTGCTGTTGTTCAGTCCCTAAATCACAACTCTTTCCGACCTCATGAACTGCAGCACGGTCCCTCGTCCTTCACTATCTCCCAGAGTTTGCAGAAACTCATATCAGCAACAAATCTAGGTGAATCTGTAAACATTTAAAAGGATGAGTACTTTGCCTATTTAAATTGTTCTGTTCAATTACAACGAAAGAATATTATCATACAATACACATCAATTAGCATTAAAAATGCTAATGATTTTCTGAAATATTCAAATTGAAGCTTGAGGCTAGAACTTATTCTCTGATATATCCCTACACTTCTGCTCCCACCAATGGAAATTTTGTTTCCTGGAGTCAGCTGGGTTCTTCCCAAACCTGTTTATGCCACTCGAACTTAACACAGCACTTGCATATTTTAATTTATTGTAAGCCATTGAAATATAGCTCATCAACGGGAAAAAGTGTTGTCTCCTTAAACACTAAGTTGAACGCTTTGAAAAGACTCAATCAAGTCCAAGTGGCTAAATTTATTTTTAAAATGCTGTTGAATTAGTTATGAGCAAGATGATTGTATAAGATGGAAATATAATCATAAATACCTAGTTGGAAATTTTGTTTCCTGGAGTCAGCTGGGTTCTTCCCAAACCTGTTTATGCCACTCGAACTTAACACAGCACTTGCATATTTTAATTTATTGTAAGCCATTGAAATATAGCTCATCAACGGGAAAAAGTGTTGTCTCCTTAAACACTAAGTTGAACGCTTTGAAAAGACTCAATCAAGTCCAAGTGGCTAAATTTATTTTTAAAATGCTGTTGAATTAGTTATGAGCAAGATGATTGTATAAGATGGAAATATAATCATAAATACCTAGATGGTTTTTGACATCACGAGTTTTCTTAAGAAATAGCAGCTGGAACGATGGAATCATGCGTTTTGGTGCCGCAAAAATCATGAGGGAAGCTTCCATTTAGGAAATGCATATTTCATTTTCTTCTTGTCTAAAATAAGTATAGTAACACTCAACAGAGAGTTTTAAAGACTTAGATACAGTAATGCTTGTTAAGAGTCTGGCCCAGTGCCTGGCTTGTGGCAAGTGGTTAGTTTATTTTGCCTCCTACTCTGTGTGGAAACACTTTGTAAACGCTGGTGTATGAATCTCAGTTATTGTTCCACGGGTCCAGGGCGGAAGCAGCCCAGAAGGAAGCCAGATTTGGAAAAATCTGAAGATGAATCCAGAGAAGAGAAATCGATCTGGGATCATTTGCAAATGTTCTCCAGCATCTGGGTTAAATCTACACAAAGCAAGAAGCTTGCAAAATGGTGCTTTTTCCCTTTAACCCAGAAGCCAGTGGAAAGGCTTGATCAGCTTCACCAGAGGATCAAATAGTTCCTGCCCTGCTGGGTGGGTTCTCAGCAAAGGCTGTAGCCAGGACAGTCTTTGGAAGATTGAGATACAATGCACAACCCTTGATGAAAAAACAGGGGAGGAGGCTAGTGATGCGTTAAAAGAGACAACTCTCCTCAAGCTCAGAGAAAATCTTTTAAAAAGTGGAGCGTTGGAAAGTAAATTTAACAAATTCCTCTGGGTCAAGAGTTCAGCCCAGATTGCCGATGAGAGAGGCTTCACTTTTTGCAAACCTACTCATTTCCTGATTCTCGATGGGGAACAGATCCNATGCGTTAAAAGAGACAACTCTCCTCAAGCCCAGAGAAAATCTTTTAAAAAGTGGAGCGTTGGAAAGTAAATTTAACAAATTCCTCTGGGTCAAGAGTTCAGCCCAGATTGCCGATGAGAGAGGCTTCACTTTTTGCAAACCTACTCATTTCCTGATTCTCGATGGGGAACAGATCCTACGGGCTCTTCCTGGTAAGAGCGTTTAAGTGCTCAGTGGAGGCGGAAGGTTCCGCGGTGAACTCCTCCAAGTCTAACCTCTGGAGGAAGGCAAGCAGGCTGCACTGGGAACTGACATTTTTGCATAGCTCCTAGGATGCAACAGCAACTGGTTAAAACACTGCAAACAGTGTTGGTCTCTGGGGAGATTATAGACTGTGGGCAGAAAGATGGCACTTTGATGACTGCACCAGGCTTGCCCGTGCAGTGAGGAGGATAAACCCTGAAAATAGGTAAAGATACAAGTCAGCCCACTCTGCTGTGCCCTAACAGGGTGATACGGGGAGGGAAGGGTGCAGCCTAATTTGTAAAACTGCTTTTGTGCAGTGGTTGATTACAGTTTTTGAGGACTTAATGAAATTAATGCCTTAGTCAGTTTGGGCTGCTGTTACAAGTTAATTACCATAGACTAGGTGACTTATGGGGCTTTCCAGATGGCTCAGTGGTAAAGAATCGGCCTGCCAATGCAGGATACGCAGGAGATGCAGGGTCAATCTCTGTATCTGGAAGGTTCCCTGGAGCAGGAAACGCCACTCCAGTATTCTTGCCTGCAAAATTCCATGAACAGAGGAGCCTGGTGGGCCACAGCCCATGGGATTGCACAGAATCTGACATGACTGAGCCACAGTATGCCTGGTGGCTTGTAAACAGTAGAATATATTTCTCCTGGTTTTGGAGGTTGAAAATTTGGGAACAAAGATGCCCTCGTGGTCAAGTGCTCATAAGAACCTTCTTCCAGGTTACAGACCACTGACTTGTTAGGAGGCCCTGGCAGGAAACCCGTAGAAATGGGACAAGCTCTCATGTCTTACTTTCAAGAGTAGCAATCCCATTCCTGAGGGCTCCACCCTTATGACCCATTTACTTCTCAAGGGCTCCACCTCCTAATACTATCACAGTTCAGAGTTAAGATTTCAACATATGAATTTGGGGAGGGAGGGACAAAAATTCATTTAACAATCAAAATTTGAGTAGAAATGAATGAGGAAAACTGAATGAATGGTTTGGAAAAAAATCTAATTTTGAATTGTCATTCTTTTAATTTTTCTTTTCATTAAAAATTTTTTAAAAACAGCTTTTTTCTCTGTCTTTCATCTTGCCATTTTTGCCTTAGCAATGAATTCCTCTACTACACCTTGAGGGCTTCCTGAGGGCAGGAGTATGTTTTACCTGCCCATGTTGAGCCAGCACCCAACAAGATACGCAACATGCACTGCAACCTCAGAGAAAGAAAGAACTTACTAGGAAAATACTCAAATTAATCCTAAGGAGGAGAACCTTAACCAGCAAAGGAGTTTTGGGAAAAGTCTACGTTTGTAAACCAGTTGTTTAGAAATCACACCATTCTGAACACTAATCCTTTGTCAACTGAATGCTTTGAGACTCTCTCTTCCCAGTCCCTGGTGTCTCCCTATAACACAACAGCCTGCAGAAACACAGGTGTAAATTAATCTGCTTCTGCGTTTGGCCTGTGCTGAGTCTGTAACCATCACTTAAGAGAAGAACTGAGGGCAGAGACCTAAATTCTGCGATCTGCTCTCAAGAGGCATGCAGCTCAGGAATCAGGAGGAGAAAGAAAGAGATGATTTTTTCCCCCATCTTTTTAACATCTGGTCTGACCACGAGGCAAGATTTTTGAGTCAGTGAATTATCTTTGACACTTTCTCCTCTGCTTGTTGCATCTAGTTTGCCTAATTTCCCATTACTTTCATTTCTCTGCATATTCACTTCACTCTTTTCATATTCCAAAATTGTTAACTCCCAATCCTCTCCCTTCTGACCCCATTATCCTCCATGAATAACAGAGATGGTGAATCAACCAAGACATGTTTGCACATTTAGATTCTTAATCTAGATGAGTCTTTGACTGGTAGAATTTTAAGCCATGAGATCAAGTAGAAATTGTGTGTGTGTGTGTGTGTGTACGTGTGTGTATTATTTTGGTCAGAGAGCTTCAGGATAGAGTCAGGTCAGCACTGCCTAGAATATGATCCAAAATTCATTTTTCTTAATGTGCTTCTGAATTTTCAATATTCCATTTTTCATTAATAATGCAATTTAACAACCATTTAAGTGTTCAAATAATGTTTGTTCAAAATATTTGCCTTCCCTCTTTAAATTCTGAAATGCTGGTTTCTCTGAATAATCCACAGTTTTTTCAAAGTGGTTTCCAAAAGCAAGGGAAGTGTCTGAGGTCTGAGGACAGTTTGGCTGGCACTGGCGGCCATTCTTACAAGAGTCTTTTCTATGTTCAGTATTTGGTAGTTGGGAATGACTTGTCAAAATCATATTTGGAATTTTCAGAAGAGTATGCACCTCTGAACCCATGTCTAAGGTAACTAGAATTTTAAAATGCAGCAGCAGGGTACAAGGGATGAAATAGATCCAATTATTGGGAAATATGCAGGGAATTCATGATAGAAATCCATGAATGAGGAAATGGGGCTCCATCTTGGAAAAGTAGGTGCTTCAAGAGAGAGGGACTCACCATGACCAAAGGGAGGAGGAGAGCTGTGAGAGCTGAATGGCTGAGTGCTCCGGAGTTCAGTCGTGTCCAACTCTCTGCAAACCCATGGACTGTAGCCTGCCAGGCAACTCTGTCCATGGGATTCTCCAGGCCAGAATCCTGGAGTGGGTTGCCATTTCCTCATCCAGGGGATCTTCCTGACCCAGGAATGGAACCTGCAGGTGGATTCTTGAACGGCTGAGCCGTGATGGTTGATAGACAAGGTTAAAATATACATCTAAAAGCTAAATTTGACTTATTTCACAGGAATGATAGTGTGTGTGTGTGTGTGTGTATGTGATAGAGACAGAGATTGAGAGATGAATCTTATTTTCTCTGGAATTTGGTTAAAACCACCTGCGAGAAGTGGAATGGCACCCAGCAGCAGTCTTCATGGAAACATCCCTGAGATTGTTTCAGCTGGTCCTTGGGGTCAGAACTCTTCTTACAATAATACTTGGTTGTTATTTAGTATTATATGTATTTCTGTATAGTATTACGTGTTGACATTTACAGTGACGGTGCAAAAGCAATGTTAGGTGAGATTGATGGTGCCATAGCAGACGTTATGGTGGGGCATTATACTCTTCACAGCCATATGCTGTCAGCAAAAAAAAAAAAAAAGTACCAATTTTAGTTAAGAATGCCCTTGAATGGACCTGGTGGGCCCCTGGCTAAGACCCTGAGCTCACAGGGCAGGCGGACCAAGTTTGATCTCTGGTCAGGGAGCAAAAGTCCTACATGCCACAAGTGAAAGATCCCACGTGCCACACCTGAGATTTGACAGATCCAAATAAATCATATTAAAGACAAAATGCCCTTGAAGGAGTAAAAGAATATCAAACTGATCAAATGTTGGTCCTTGAATGTAAGTCTTTTTACTATTCTGTATAACAAAATGGCAGATTTGCTTAAGATATCTCTGCATACAGGGATATAGTGGTTGTCTTGAGAAAAACTATCTGTGCTATTGTTTCAGTGGGACAGTGAACTGGGAGCTTTTTCATGCAGTGCTGTTTTTACTTGAAAGAAAAATTGGCAGATGATTTATGGTTATTGAGACATATTTTGCTAAGATTCTCTCAAAAGTGAACAAATGAATGGGTCTCGTCCCGAAAAACAATTAACAGTATTTATTGGCAATGGCACCCCACTCCAGTACTCTTGCCTGGAAAGTCCCATGGATGGAGAAGCCTGGTGGGCTGCCGTCTATGGGGTAGCACACAGTCAGACACGACTGAGCGACTTCACTTTCACTTTTCACTTTCATGCATTGGAGAAGGAAATGGCAACCCACTCCAGTCATTTAGATTCTTAATCTAGATGAGTCTTTGACTGGTAGAATTTTAAGCCATGAGATCAAGTAGAAATTGTGTGTGTGTATGTGTGTGTATTATTTTGGTCAGAGAGCTTCAGGACAGAGTCAGGTCAGGACTGCCTAGAATATGATCCAAAATTCGTTTTTCTTAATGTGCTTCTGAATTTTCAATATTCCATTTTTCATTAATAATGCAATTTAACAACCATTTAAGTGTTAAATAATGTTTGTTTAAAATATTTGCCTTCCCTTTTTAAATTCTGAAATGCCAGTTTCTCTGAATAATCCACAGTTTTTTCAAAGTGGTTTCCAAAAGCAAGGGAAGTGTCTGAGGTCTGAGGACAGTTTGGCTGGCACTGGCAGCCATTCTTACAAGAGTCTTTTCTATGTTCAGTATTTTGTAGTTGGGAATGACTTGTCAAAATCATATTTGGAATTTTCAGAAGAGTATGCACCTCTGAATCCATGTCTAAGGTAACTAGAATCTTAAAATGCAACAGCAGGGTACAAGGGATGAAANGGCACTGGCAGCCATTCTTACAAGAGTCTTTTCTATGTTCAGTATTTTGTAGTTGGGAATGACTTGTCAAAATCATATTTGGAATTTTCAGAAGAGTATGCACCTCTGAATCCATGTCTAAGGTAACTAGAATCTTAAAATGCAACAGCAGGGTACAAGGGATGAAATAGATCCAATTATTGGGAAATATGCAGGGAATTCATGATAGAATCCATGAATGAGGAAATGGAATTCCATCCTGGAAAAGTAGGTGCTTCAAGAGAGAGGGACTCACCGTGACCAAAGGGAGGAGGAGAGCTGTGAGAGCTGAAGTGCTGAGTGCTCCGGAGTTCAGTCGTGTCCAACTCTCTGCATCCTCATGGACTGTAGCCTGCCAGGCAACTCTGTCCATGGGATTCTCCAGGCCAGAATCCTGGAGTGGGTTGCCATTTCCTCGTCCAGGGGATCTTCCTGACCCAGGAATGGTGAACCTGCAGCTCCTGCTCTGCAGGCGGATTCTTGAACGGCTGAGCCGTGATGGTTGATAGACAAGGTTAAAATGTACATCTAAAAGCTAAATTTGACTTATTTCACAGGAATAATAGTGTGTGTGTGTGTGTGTGTGAGAGAGAGAGAGAGAGAAAGAGAGAGAGAGAGGCAGAGATTGAGAGATGAGATGAATCTTATTTTCTCTGGAACTTGGCTAAAACCACCTGCGAGAAGTGGAATGGCACCCAGCAGCAGTCTTCATGGAAACATCCCTGAGATTGTTTCAGCTGGTCCTTGGGGTCAGAACTATTCTTACAATAATACTTGGTTGTTATTTAGTATTATATGTATTTCTGTATAGTATTACGTGTTGACATTTACAGTGACGGTGCAAAAGCAATGTTAGGTGAGATTGATGGTGCCATAGCAGACATTATGGCGGGGCATTATACTCTTCACAGCCATATACTGTCAGCAAAAAAAAAAAAAAGTACCAGTTTTAGTTAAGAATGCCCTTGAATGGACCTGGTGGGCCCCTGGCTAAGACCCTGAGCTCGCAGGGCAGGCGGGCCAAGTTTGATCTCTGGTCAGGGAGCAAAAGTCCTACATGCCACAAGTGAAAGATCCCACGTGCCACACCTGAGATTTGACAGATCCAAATAAATCATATTAAAGACAGAATGCCCTTGAAGGAGTAAAAGAATATCAAACTGATCAAATGTTGGTCCTTGAATGTAAGTCTTTTTACTATTCTGTATAACAAAATGGCAGATTTGCTTAAGATATCTCTGCATACAGGGATATAGTGGTTGTCTTGAGAAAAACTATCTGTGCTATTGTTTCAGTGGGACAGTGAACTGGGAGCTTTTTCATGCAGTGCTGTTTTTACTTGAAAGAAAAATTGGCAGATGATTTATGGTTATTGAGACATATTTTGCTAAGATTCTCTCAAAAGTGAACAAATGAATGGGTCTCGTCCCGAAAAACAATTAACAGTATTTATTGGCAATGGCACCCCACTCCAGTACTCTTGCCTGGAAAGTCCCATGGATGGAGAAGCCTGGTGGGCTGCCGTCTATGGGGTAGCACACAGTCAGACACGACTGAGCGACTTCACTTTCACTTTTCACTTTCATGCATTGGAGAAGGAAATGGCAACCCACTCCAGCGTTCTTGCCTGGAGAATCCCAGGGACGGGGAGCCTGGTGGGCTGCCGTCTATGGGGTCGCACAGAGTCAGACGCGACTGAAGCGACTTAGCAGCAGCAGCAGCAGCAGCAGTGCCAGTGGTAAACATGGAGCTTCCTAGTGAAACTTAGAATTTTGGAAAATGTCTACACACCATGGTGAGATTTCCTAATAACTAAGAATTTCTAATGAGATGGTAGTATATTAAGGGATGCACTTTTTTGATATTGTGTGGTGAATAAAGTCAAGATTGTCCAGATAACTAATACATGTTACAGAGTTGTGTGTTGGTATAGGCCTGTTCAAATTGCAAGACAGAGCAATGAATTTTAACGTATCAAAAGATAAAAAGTTCACTCATATGGTTTCATATGCCACGTTGCAACTAATCTTTTAGAAACATCACTTGTTGAATTTTATTTCTGTTGAGGAAGCAAAGTGAATAGAGTATCAAGGAAGAGTGAAAGGGAGGTTTCAGCTCTAAAATATATGTATAATCTCCTTAAAATCTACTTAACTGATATTCATAATGATGAATAAACATTACTTTATTTTTTGTTTTCCTTTATTTACAACTTTTAACTTAATCAGTTGGTTAACCTGTATTAATTCACTTATATTTTAAAATTTCTGATGTATTTTAATAATCTTTTATTGCTTTTGTTTCACTCAGTATTCTTTTCCTTTCTTATCAGAGATTCACGAAAGTTTCCTTGAGCCTTTCTTCATTTCCTCTGTTCATTTGTAGTATATACATACTCCTTTAATATTCTTAAAGATTTTTGTTACATTTCTAACATTCCTATTTGATCTTTTGTTTGAACAGTGGCTATGTTACTCAAGATCTCTTTCCTCTTGTAAAAATAAGACAATGAACAAACCATTTCAAACTTTTGTCATCACAAAATTTTATNGTTCATTTGTAGTATATACATACTCCTTTAATATTCTTAAAGATTTTTGTTACATTTCTAACATTCCTATTTGATCTTTTGTTTGAACAGTGGCTATGTTACTCAAGATCTCTTTCCTCTTGTAAAAATAAGACAATGAACAAACCATTTCAAACTTTTGTCATCACAAAATTTTATTTGCAATATTTTAAGACCAATACAGAGAAGGCAATGGCACCCCACTCCAGTACTCTTGCCTGGAAAATCCCATGGACGGTGGAGCCTGGTGGGCTGCAGTCCATGGGGTCGCGAAGAGTCGGACATGACTGAGTGACTTCACTTTCACGCATTGGAGAAGGAAATGGCAACCCACTCCACTGTTCTTGCCTGGAGAATCCCAGGGACGGTGGAGCCTGGTGGGCTGCTGCCTATGGGGTCGCACAGAGTTGGACACGACTGATGCGACTTAGCAGCAGCAGCAAGACCAATACAACGTAATAATAATAATAGCTTTTTAAATACAAAAGTATTAGTTAATAGATTTGACATTTTCAAACCAATCTATTTACTCTTCATTGCTCCTTTTACCAAGTCTTTCTTCTAGATTTATCTCTTCATGGGAAGTCTTAACTATGAGAAGTCTTAGCTCTTTTCGCCTTGTAACTATCCACCCCTCTAGGTTATCTTTTTGTTATCACTTTTGTTTCTATTTTAATCTGTCCTGTGTTTATTTTTGCAGTTGTGTACATATTTTTCTATCTTTCTAATATAAAATATTGTATATACTCTTTATATTTTATTGTATGTTTCACTACACAACACACCCAGTGAATAACTCCAAATAAGTTTTCATAGAGATTTGCTAATTTTTTTAAATAGCATTATTGTGTTCTATTTTATAGTTGAACCTTAGTTTATTCAAATATTCTTCAATGGATGGTTGTTTTCTAATATTTTGTTTTTTTTTTTTTTGGAGTTCAGTCAGTATTTGGATCTTTTTTTTTTTTTTAATTTTATTTTTACTTTATTTTACTTTACAATACCATATTGGTTTTGCCATACATTGACATGAATCCACCATGGGTGTATATTAGCTCCCAATCCCTAATCCCCCTCCCACCTCCCACCCCACATCATCTCCCTGGATCATCCCCGTGCACAAGCCCCAAGCATCCTGTATCCTGTGTAAGCTTCGTTCTTACATGATAGTATACACGTTTCAATGCCATTCTCCCAAATCATCCCACTCTCTCCCTCTCCCACAGAGTCCAAAAGTCCTTTCTATACATTTGTGTCTCTTTTGCTGTCTCACATACAGGGTCATCACTGCCATCTTTCTAAATTCCATATATATGTGTCAGTATACTGCTGTCTTGTTTTTCTTTCTGGCTTACTTCACTCTGTATAATAGGTTCCAGTTTCATCCATCTCATTAGAACTGATTCAAATGAATTCTTTTTAATGGCTGAGTAATACTCCATTGTGTATATGTACCACAGCTTTCTTATCCATTCATCGGCTGATGGACATCTAGGTTGTTTCCATGTCCTGGCTATTATAAACAGTGCTGCAATGAACATTGGGGTACATGTGTCTCTTTC
>SJYT01071317.1:3031-14619 GCA_006410635.1 Cephalophus harveyi | reverse complement strand
CCCTCTGATGCCCTCTTGCACCACCTATCATCTTACTTGGGTTTCTCTTACCTTGGGTGTGGGGTATCTCTTCACGGCTTGGAATTATATCTTTTTGCAAACCAAAATCTCTTGAATATTAGACATTTTCAGTGGTTTGATTTAAGAACTGGTACTGTAGTTTATTTATCAACAGATAATCTGTTGAGCAATCATGTATTTATTTATCCACTTGAAATTTTTATTTTTTGACTGAAATTAGAAGATTCTTAATCTTTAGAGTTTTTCTTAGTTGAAATGAAGGAAAAATACATTCTCAACATGGCAGCCATGATGACTAATTTTAAATATTTCAGATCATATTATTGCTCCATTCAGACCCTCCCTTGGCTAGCCATTTTATTCAGATTTAAAGTCTAAATTCTTAAAATTGTCTAGAAGACCCCTTATTACCTGTCCCCTGCACTCTTTTGGCCATTCAAACTTCATCTGCAGCCACTCTTTCTTTTGCTCACATTGCTCTCCAAACTGTGTGTGTGCATGCATGCACGTTCATTTGTGTCTGACTCTTAGCAACACCATAGACTATAGCCCACCAGGCTCCTCTGTCCATGTGATTTTCCACACAAGACTATCTTGCTGTCTCTTTCTTTCTTTCTTTCACTCAAGGATTTTTCACTGTTTATTTTTTCTACCTAGAATGTCCTTTCTTCACATAAAGATAGATTACATCCTTAGTTCCCCTAGGACTCTGCTCATCATGAGGGCAAGTGTTTCTCTCAGTATTGAGAGATGGTGATATTGAGTAACAAATTCACAACCCTTGCATTTATTGCTTCTACTGCCACTCAGGTTTTCTTCCTCTATTACATCCATCTCCATCTAACATAATAAATATTTACTCATTTATTTGGTAATTGGATATCTTCCCCACTAGAATGTAAGTTCTAAAGGTGAGGCTTTGTTTTTATCCACTTCTATTATCAAAGATCCGAGCATGTAGTTGACACTTAATAAGTAACTGAAGAAGTGGCTACTCTGAGTGATGGAAAGTTTCCTCTCTAGGGGAGATACAGGAGATAAAATTCTTGAACAAAGATGTAAGAATCTAGATGTTAAAGCTTTTTCCTAAAATCTTTCAAATTTGAATTTATTTTGTCACTAACTTATCTTGCTAATCCAAACAAATTGCTCTCAGTAAAAAGAAATGAATTTAATTAAGGAATTAATATTAAGACTTTGCAACTTTCAATTCTTAACTGACAACAATTTGACTTAGATTGGTAGTACCTGGGTTTGGAAAATGAACAATGATGATATTTCATGGTATCTTGAAAGAAAAAAAAAATTAAAAATATTCTGTTGAGAGGAAAGGACTGGCACCAATGCACATTCAAGAAGGCCTAAAGAGAGTAAACAGAAATAATTAAAAAGTCAAAAGTGAAAGCATTCTATTCCCTCTAGAGGTATTTATTCACTTAACTAATATTTCAATGCCTGTCTCCTGTCAGGCACAACTCTGTGTTATGCAGTTTTGGATAAGTCAGAATTCTTGCTCAAAGTTCTAGTTGCAATAGAAAAATAAACTAGTGAATAAATTAAAAAAAAGTTTAGATTGTGATAGGAAGAAATTAACTAGTTATCTAATTATTAACTAGACTTCTATAGAATAGATTGGATAGATTCCTGAATGCTTGAAATAAACAATCATGAAAAAACCTGGGGGAATGATTGCCAGGCAGAGGGAACAAGATAAGCAAAGGCATTAAGACTGGAAATACCTTGGTGTGTACAAGAGCAAATGCAGACTGACAGGGTTGAGTCACAGGCTGCTGGAGGTATAAAAAGGAGAAGAGACTAACCATGAGGAGACTGAATAGATAAACAAGATGTGGCCTATGTAAGTCCCTTGCTGATCATAGGAAGAAAGTTTGTTTTATGTCAAGTGTCATTGGAAGATTTTAAACAGATGACTGGCATGATGTCTTTTTAAAATGACATCTGTACTGCTGTGAGGGGATTGTCATATTTTAGCCAAATTTATTTAAGTAATTTTTTCAGTAATGAAATATTTCATATATATTAATACTTTTGGATGATGCC
This sequence comes from Cephalophus harveyi, assembly GCA_006410635.1. NCBI lineage: Eukaryota > Metazoa > Chordata > Mammalia > Artiodactyla > Bovidae > Cephalophus > Cephalophus harveyi. The sequence continues at coordinate 12,537 of SJYT01071317.1, read as the reverse complement.
TTTAGAATGGAAATAAATTCCTGAATACTGATACAATTTTATATTATACTTTCATGAATTACTTTATACAGTTTTGTTTTCCATCAGATTTTTGAATTGCTTGTTTTTACCTTTCAAAACTCTCTGCATTCACCTATGTATCTCTCTGTTTTCCCTCACTCAATTATTCTAGTTATTTGAAAATTGGCTAAAGTAAAAAATGAAATAAACATAATCGGAAAGCCTTAATTGTTAAGACTGGTTAGAAAACCAAAATTTCTCTTGTATCACTACCAATCTCATATATCTATCTTAACACATATAAAGCTATATTTTTCCTCACTTACCTAATTTGTCTATTTCTTTCATCATTCTGTATGTACCAGTGTCCTGTAGCTGCTATAACACATGGTATCTTAAAAAAAAAAAATTTAATTTGCTCACAGTTCTAAAGGTCAGACATCCAAAATTTTATTAGTGGGCTGGAATGAACATGTCAGCAGGTACACATGCTCTCCAAAGTTTCTAGGAAAGAATCCAACCTCATTTCTTCCGAATTTTGCCAGCTTTCCTTGAATTCTAGCCACATTTTTCTAATCATCAAGGACAGTATTTTCAAGTCTCTCTCTGCTTCATCCTCTTTTCACCTTCTCTGAGTGTATTCAATATTCCTCTCTCATAAGGATATATTTAATTGCATTTAGGACCCAACCAGAAAACCTAGAGTAATCTCCTCAAGATCTTTAATTTAACTACATTTGCAAAGTCCCTTTTTTTTTTTTTGACATGTAATATCCACAGGTTCCTCATTTTAAGACTTGGGTATCTTTGAGAGATAGTTTTTTTGGCTTATCAGGCTGTATTTAGTAATTCAGTATGTATGTCTCTAATTCCTTGACCTATATATGTATTTTGATTGTTTTCATTTAAAAATATTTTTCCTATAATTTTAGTATCTCAAATATCATTGAAAGAAAATTTTGAAAGATGAGTGGATTTTCAAAAAGTGTGATTTCATTTACATGATAAAGTCTGGGACTGTAAAAGATAATTCATATTGATAAATTTGACACTCATAAGAAATTAATTCTTTTTGTTGAAATTTGGTAAAATGTTTTCTTTTTTACCCTCTGGCATTGTGCCCCTTGATATCCTGAATGTCAGCAACTCCTAGTATATTCCAGATTCACAGTTCTTTCCTGAAAGTTGATTCTGATGTTACTGTTAACTGACCTTGGGTTGCAAGTTAAAACACACCAACTGCTGCAGAGCGCACTTACTCTTCCCAGCCACCTCTCACTTCTAGTCCCCATACCTCCCCAGTGTGGACCACTGTTGGTATTGATTCCATTCTTCTGCAGTAGTGGACTTCTATGTGTATTCTGGGCTCCAATTCCAATTTATTCCTTTAGGTAGGTATCACCTACTTGTTCTGTTTAGTGAGTCCAAAAATTAAATTCATTATGAATCAAGATTGTAATTGCATTTATCTTTTAACATGCAACTTTTCCTGATTTGCTATAAGAAAGGGAATATTTACAGCCCACCATGCTTCACAAAAGTGAATTATAATCTTACCACATACCAAGCACAGTCACATTACAGGACTTTCTTTAACATGATTTTACCACATATAACTTCACAACATCATTAATATGATAGAAAAGGGAAGAAACTAAAATATTTAGGGATTTATAGAAGAGTTCACACTGGGAGAAACATTTGGGATGGATCTTGAAAAATGAGAAGGCAGAGACTGTGAGAAAAGGTTTTACAGGAATAGCTAAGAGCATGTGTCAAGACAAAAAGAAATGTGTGAAATGGCTGTGTAGTCTGTGAAGGGTGAGATGTTTAATGTCATTGGAAAACAGAGTGAGGTAAAGTGGCAGAAGTTGAAGTTGAGCAAGTTAAATAGGATGATTTTTAAACTTACCTTTTGTCTATAATTTGGTTAAAAAATTTATCAAATGCATGTTATAAAGCAGACATTTCTTTCACACTGCTTGCTGCCCTCACAGATTTATATTGAGATGTCAAGGACTTTGAAATTTACATAAAAAAGGGAGAGAACCAAAATATATTCTTAATAACAGAAATAAAAAGAAATCAGATTTGGTTTTTAGCAAGCTGAATTTAATGACAGACTGAAAAGTGATTTAAAGTAAGAAGAGGCTGGTGGTGTAAATAAGGAGAAGCAGGTGCAGCCTGACCAGAGTTGTTAAGGTCTGAACTGGCACTCTGTCAGTGGGGATAAAAGTAAAGATTATTCTCCAGAGGTTACTAAAACATTCTTCTTGTATGGTGTGGTGTAGGGATTGGACAAACCTGAACTATTCAACTTGGATATTTGGATGAATTGGAACCTCATTTACTTGGAATATATAAGAATATGTTTATTTTAGGAGAAACTTTAGGTCTGTGGTAAGCAGAATCTAAGATGGTTTTCCAAGATTTCCCATCCATGTTATACACACCCTGCATATTTCAAGGCACAGTGAATAGGATGAATTTTATTCCTGTAACTAAGTTATAATATATGGCACAATTGACCTTGACATAGAGAGATTATCCAGGTGGGTCTAATCGAAGTATGCTGCTGCTACTGCTAAGTGTTTCAGTCGTGCCCGACTCTGTGCGACCCCATAGACAGCAGCCCACCAGGCTCCGCTGTCCCTGGGATTCTCCAGGCAAGAACACTGGAGTGGGTTGCCATTTCCTTCTCCAATGCATGAAAGTGAAAAAAGTGAAGTCATTCAGTCGTGTCGGACTCTTTGAGACCCAATGGACTGCAGCCTAAAAGGCTCCTCCACCCATGGGATTTTCCAGGCAAGAGTACTGGAGTTGGTTGCCATTGCCTTCTCTGAAGTATATGAACCCTTTAAAAGCAGAGAGCTTTTTCTGGTTGGTCACAGCAGAGGAAGTGAGAGATTCAATGCAGGAGAAAGATTCAATGAGCCATTGTTGGCTTCTAGATGGAGATGCCCTGTGACAAAGTTCTAGATGATCTCCAGAAGCTAAAGGTGGCCCTTGTAAACAGCAAGGGAAAGGGGAATTCAGTCACATAACTGCAAGGAAGTGAAATTTCCTAACAATGAGAATGTGCTTGGAAACAAATTTTTTCCCCAGAGCCTTCAGAGCAATCAGCCCATCCAATATCTTAATATCAGCTTTGTGATACTCTTTGTGATACTCTCTTAGTAGAGACTCTTGTTATATCATGCTAGACTTCTGACTTACAACAACTGAGTTAATAAATCAATGTGGTTTTAAACTGTAAAATTTGTGGCATTTTGATGCACAGTAATAGAAAATAAATAGAAAATTAAAACAGTGCATAGATAAATCAATATAAAAATGATAAAATACATAAAGCAAAACTTTCAAGATAATAGAATGCGAAGCTGTTACATAATAATTTAGAATTTAATTAAGTTGAATAATTTTCCTCAAAAAATATGTAAAGCCATATCATATGGAAAACATGAACAGACTAGTCCAGTAACTATAGAATAAATTGATCACATTGCCAAAGTGCTATTCTTACTAAATACAAAATGAGCTGATTTTAGATTATTTGCTCTCAGTAAAAAGAAATGAATTTAATTAAGGAATTAATATTAAGACTTTGCAACTTTCAATTCTTAACTGACAACAATTTGACTTAGATTGGTAGTACCTGGGTTTGGAAAATGAACAATGATGATATTTCATGGTATCTTGAAAGAAAAAAAAAATTAAAAATATTCTGTTGAGAGGAAAGGACTGGCACCAATGCACATTCAAGAAGGCCTAAAGAGAGTAAACAGAAATAATTAAAAAGTCAAAAGTGAAAGCATTCTATTCCCTCTAGAGGTATTTATTCACTTAACTAATATTTCAATGCCTGTCTCCTGTCAGGCACAACTCTGTGTTATGCAGTTTTGGATAAGTCAGAATTCTTGCTCAAAGTTCTAGTTGCAATAGAAAAATAAACTAGTGAATAAATTAAAAAAAAGTTTAGATTGTGATAGGAAGAAATTAACTAGTTATCTAATTATTAACTAGACTTCTATAGAATAGATTGGATAGATTCCTGAATGCTTGAAATAAACAATCATGAAAAAACCTGGGGGAATGATTGCCAGGCAGAGGGAACAAGATAAGCAAAGGCATTAAGACTGGAAATACCTTGGTGTGTACAAGAGCAAATGCAGACTGACAGGGTTGAGTCACAGGCTGCTGGAGGTATAAAAAGGAGAAGAGACTAACCATGAGGAGACTGAATAGATAAACAAGATGTGGCCTATGTAAGTCCCTTGCTGATCATAGGAAGAAAGTTTGTTTTATGTCAAGTGTCATTGGAAGATTTTAAACAGATGACTGGCATGATGTCTTTTTTAAATGACATCTGTACTGCTGTGAGGGGATTGTCATATTTTAGCCAAATTTATTTAAGTAATTTTTTCAGTAATGAAATATTTCATATATATTAATACTTTTGGATGATGCCTTTAGAATGGAAATAAATTCCTGAATACTGATACAATTTTATATTATACTTTCATGAATTACTTTATACAGTTTTGTTTTCCATCAGATTTTTGAATTGCTTATTTTTACCTTTCAAAACTCTCTGCATTCACCTATGTATCTCTCTGTTTTCCCTCACTCAATTATTCTAGTTATTTGAAAATTGGCTAAAGTAAAAAATGAAATAAACATAATCGGAAAGCCTTAATTGTTAAGACTGGTTAGAAAACCAAAATTTCTCTTGTATCACTACCAATCTCATATATCTATCTTAACACATATAAAGCTATATTTTTCCTCACTTACCTATTTTTCCCTCACTCAATTATTCTAGTTATTTGAAAATTGGCTAAAGTAAAAAATGAAATAAACATAATCGGAAAGCCTTAATTGTTAAGACTGGTTAGAAAACCAAAATTTCTCTTGTATCACTACCAATCTCATATATCTATCTTAACACATATAAAGCTATATTTTTCCTCACTTACCTAATTTGTCTATTTCTTTCATCATTCTGTATGTACCAGTGTCCTGTAGCTGCTATAACACATGGTATCTTAAAAAAAAAAAATTTAATTTGCTCACAGTTCTAAAGGTCAGACATCCAAAATTTTATTAGTGGGCTGGAATGAACATGTCAGCAGGTACACATGCTCTCCAAAGTTTCTAGGAAAGAATCCAACCTCATTTCTTCCGAATTTTGCCAGCTTTCCTTGAATTCTAGCCACATTTTTCTAATCATCAAGGACAGTATTTTCAAGTCTCTCTCTGCTTCATCCTCTTTTCACCTTCTTCTCTGAGTGTATTCAATATTCCTCTCTCATAAGGATATATTTAATTGCATTTAGGACCCAACCAGAAAACCTAGGGTAATCTCCTCGTCTCAAGATCTTTAATTTAACTACATTTGCAAAGTCCCCTTTTTTTTTTTTTGACATGTAATATCCACAGGTTCCTCATTTTAAGACTTGGGTATCTTTGAGAGATAGTTTTTTTGGCTTATCAGGCTGTATTTAGTAATTCAGTATGTATGTCTCTAATTCCTTGACCTATATATGTATTTTGATTGTTTTCATTTAAAAATATTTTTCCTATAATTTTAGTATCTCAAATATCATTGAAAGAAAATTTTGAAAGATGAGTGGATTTTCAAAAAGTGTGATTTCATTTACATGATAAAGTCTGGGACTGTAAAAGATAATTCATATTGATAAATTTGACACTCATAAGAAATTAATTCTTTTTGTTGAAATTTGGTAAAATGTTTTCTTTTTTACCCTCTGGCATTGTGCCCCTTGATATCCTGAATGTCAGCAACTCCTAGTATATTCCAGATTCACAGTTCTTTCCTGAAAGTTGATTCTGATGTTACTGTTAACTGACCTTGGGTTGCAAGTTAAAACACACCAACTGCTGCAGAGCGCACTTACTCTTCCCAGCCACCTCTCACTTCTAGTCCCCATACCTCCCCAGTGTGGACCACTGTTGGTATTGATTCCATTCTTCTGCAGTAGTGGACTTCTATGTGTATTCTGGGCTCCAATTCCAATTTATTCCTTTAGGTAGGTATCACCTACTTGTTCTGTTTAGTGAGTCCAAAAATTAAATTCATTATGAATCAAGATTGTAATTGCATTTATCTTTTAACATGCAACTTTTCCTGATTTGCTATAAGAAAGGGAATATTTACAGCCCACCATGCTTCACAAAAGTGAATTATAATCTTACCACATACCAAGCACAGTCACATTACAGGACTTTCTTTAACATGATTTTACCACATATAACTTCACAACATCATTAATATGATAGAAAAGGGAAGAAACTAAAATATTTAGGGATTTATAGAAGAGTTCACACTGGGAGAAACATTTGGGATGGATCTTGAAAAATGAGAAGGCAGAGACTGTGAGAAAAGGTTTTACAGGAATAGCTAAGAGCATGTGTCAAGACAAAAAGAAATGTGTGAAATGGCTGTGTAGTCTGTGAAGGGTGAGATGTTTAATGTCATTGGAAAACAGAGTGAGGTAAAGTGGCAGAAGTTGAAGTTGAGCAAGTTAAATAGGATGATTTTTAAACTTACCTTTTGTCTATAATTTGGTTAAAAAATTTATCAAATGCATGTTATAAAGCAGACATTTCTTTCACACTGCTTGCTGCCCTCACAGATTTATATTGAGATGTCAAGGACTTTGAAATTTACATAAAAAAGGGAGAGAACCAAAATATATTCTTAATAACAGAAATAAAAAGAAATCAGATTTGGTTTTTAGCAAGCTGAATTTAATGACAGACTGAAAAGTGATTTAAAGTAAGAAGAGGCTGGTGGTGTAAATAAGGAGAAGCAGGTGCAGCCTGACCAGAGTTGTTAAGGTCTGAACTGGCACTCTGTCAGTGGGGATAAAAGTAAAGATTATTCTCCAGAGGTTACTAAAACATTCTTCTTGTATGGTGTGGTGTAGGGATTGGACAAACCTGAACTATTCAACTTGGATATTTGGATGAATTGGAACCTCATTTACTTGGAATATATAAGAATATGTTTATTTTAGGAGAAACTTTAGGTCTGTGGTAAGCAGAATCTAAGATGGTTTTCCAAGATTTCCCATCCATGTTATACACACCCTGCATATTTCAAGGCACAGTGAATAGGATGAATTTTATTCCTGTAACTAAGTTATAATATATGGCACAATTGACCTTGACATAGAGAGATTATCCAGGTGGGTCTAATCGAAGTATGCTGCTGCTACTGCTAAGTGTTTCAGTCGTGCCCGACTCTGTGCGACCCCATAGACAGCAGCCCACCAGGCTCCGCTGTCCCTGGGATTCTCCAGGCAAGAACACTGGAGTGGGTTGCCATTTCCTTCTCCAATGCATGAAAGTGAAAAAAGTGAAGTCATTCAGTCGTGTCGGACTCTTTGAGACCCAATGGACTGCAGCCTAAAAGGCTCCTCCACCCATGGGATTTTCCAGGCAAGAGTACTGGAGTTGGTTGCCATTGCCTTCTCTGAAGTATATGAACCCTTTAAAAGCAGAGAGCTTTTTCTGGTTGGTCACAGCAGAGGAAGTGAGAGATTCAATGCAGGAGAAAGATTCAATGAGCCATTGTTGGCTTCTAGATGGAGATGCCCTGTGACAAAGTTCTAGATGATCTCCAGAAGCTAAAGGTGGCCCTTGTAAACAGCAAGGGAAAGGGGAATTCAGTCACATAACTGCAAGGAAGTGAAATTTCCTAACAATGAGAATGTGCTTGGAAACAAATTTTTTCCCCAGAGCCTTCAGAGCAATCAGCCCATCCAATATCTTAATATCAGCTTTGTGATACTCTTTGTGATACTCTCTTAGTAGAGACTCTTGTTATATCATGCTAGACTTCTGACTTACAACAACTGAGTTAATAAATCAATGTGGTTTTAAACTGTAAAATTTGTGGCATTTTGATGCACAGTAATAGAAAATAAATAGAAAATTAAAACAGTGCATAGATAAATCAATATAAAAATGATAAAATACATAAAGCAAAACTTTCAAGATAATAGAATGCGAAGCTGTTACATAATAATTTAGAATTTAATTAAGTTGAATAATTTTCCTCAAAAAATATGTAAAGCCATATCATATGGAAAACATGAACAGACTAGTCCAGTAACTATAGAATAAATTGATCACATTGCCAAAGTGCTATTCTTACTAAATACAAAATGAGCTGATTTTAGATTAAATTTTAAAGCTTATAAAAGTTTCCTATCTTTGGTATATTGATTATCTATAAAGAAAAACAATATTTCTCAATCCATCCCCCAAGGCATGTATGAAAGAGGTGATAAACTTTCTTAAAATCAATCACATATATTATATATTTCCATTATTAAAAATATAATCATGCATGTTTGCATTTTACATGTGAACTAAATGTATTATTAATTATATTATTAATGTATTAGATAATATACTTTACTATTTGAAATATATCAAAAAGTGCATTAAACATTTGAAAGCATCTTAAGCACAATTTTAAGAAATGTATGATAGGACAATATATAAAGAATCAAGGAGACATAGAAGAGAGAAGCACAACAAGGAGCACATCTGATAAAACTCCAATTTACTCAGACCAAGTGGATGAGGTGAGGGTAGGTAGCAATGTGTTCTGAATATAAAGAGTGAGGTTGCAAGCACGTTGAGTTTATATGCAGTACCTAGAAGTTCAGGATTTATCCTTTGTCTTATGTAGAGAGTACAAGAGTATTCTAATTTGCAGAGTGACATGATAAGATATAGTTCTCAGAAAGATAAGTATGCTAACATTATGAAGAATGGGCTACAGGTAGACGACAGTATCAGGGTGAAGCATGTGTGCTCAGCCGTGTCCAACTCTTTGAGACCCCATAGACTGTCAGGATCCTCTGTCCGTGGGATTTCCCAGATAAGAATACTGGATTGGGAGCCATTTCCTTCTCCAGGGGACCTTCCCAACCCAGGGGTGGAACCCGGGCCTCCTGCAAGTCTTCCACATTGCAGGTAGATGGTTTCCCACTGAGCCACCAGGGAACCATCAGGATGAGTTAAGGTCCAAAAGAAAATAATGAATATAGTTGTTGACACACTATGGCAGCGTATGGCAGTGATAATGAGGATTTAAGGGTTGAAATCAGATTTATGAGAAATTTCTGATCAGAATTGACTACACTTGGAAGGGAAATGGACATTTTGTAAATAGTCAAATTTATTTAGAAGATTTTAATGTATGGACATAGACAAATGGTCACTCCATTTGCATACACAAAAGAGCATGTTCATATAGGGTTTATCATAATTTGATTAGTTTTAGACTCATTGAACTTCAGATAACTTTGTCCAGGAAGAATAAAGACATGGGTCCACAGAAATATGGAGCAAGTTAATATATGTCAACTTATATTTGAAATAATCAGTGAAACATTAGGCCATAAAGTTCTATTAATATTTTTGATGACTCTAATGCAAAAGCTATCATATTTGATTATATAAGGAGA
>SJYT01071316.1:0-21905 GCA_006410635.1 Cephalophus harveyi | reverse complement strand
AACACTAATAAAATAAAGACTAAGAAAGGAATAATGAAAAAGAGAAGATGGTAAGATTAAAGGATCAACCTAAGAAATCCAACATCTGATAAAGGAGTTCTGGAGAAAATATAGGGAATAATTTCTCAAAAAATATATATAAGAACATATTCCACAAATGAAGGGCATGAGTTTTAAAATTTTAAGTGTCCTTCAAGTTCTCCACATAATTAAAAAAAAAACTCATATCAAAGCATATCAGAATAGCAATAAGTTTCTAAAACCTTATAGAGAGGACTGGGAGGTAGAGAGAGATTGAATGAGTGAGAAGAGGAGAATTGACTAACCGTATCATTAATTAAGGATTGAAAATCTGAATGTCATCAGATTTCTTAACAGCAACACTTGAAGACAGAAGCTAAAGAATCCATATCTTTACAACTCTGAGAAAACACAATGTTCAATTTAGAATTAATATAGTCAGGCATTCAGAGTGTCAAAACTTACTTTCCAAGTACCCTTCCTTAAGAAGCTATTAGAAGACAAGCTCCATCAAAATTCAAGAATTAAATAAGAGGAAGCATGGAATCTAGAATTCAAGACAGAAGAGAGATGATGGGAAGGTTTAGGAGAACAGTTGTGCTGCAGGTCTAGAGAACATCCTATTTCTCTTTGTCTCTATTGGTATTAGAGAGAAAACTTCTTATATAAACCAGTAAGATGCTGGATGAAGTATAATGCATACCTATTTAAAGCTGAGCTCAATAAAACATACACAGGAATTCATAAAAGTGGAGCCAAAATCTCACCCAGGTGAATTTTGCTGATAAATAAGAAACTCAGGTTCTAAAGCCTGTCAGGCATAGGAGGAAGACAAGTCTTGACCGAGTTATAACTGAGATCCCAATATGTGATCAAAAATCCTTTAAAAGCTCTACCTTTAGTGAAAGAACAACCTGGGGAAAATCCATCTGTTAGCAAGAGGAGATAGCAAGGAATCTTGCCCAGCTCCACCTAAGCTCTGAGTAGGGAAAATGGCTACTTGGAGAAATTTGAAAAATCAAAACTTCCTCTCACATATTTGGTATCTGAATTAATACTACCTTTGTGGTTCTACAAAATCTCAGATTCAGAAATGTTCTTAAGTTATTAGCGCCCTGAGAATCAAACACTTTCTGGAGGGACGTACCTTCAACTAAGTCCATGCAGGGTTTCCATAATTAATACTGTATCAAACATGTACTCACAATCTAAAATTGTAAAACATGCATGGAAATGTCATGAACAAGAATCATCTGGGGGAGGGGACTAGATTGTCCTCCAATATTTGGAGGAAATAGAATGATGAAAATAAAAAAATGAGCATGTTTAAAAAGCTTAAAGATAACAAAAGTTAAAAACTTGAGAAACAAACAAGATATTGTTTAAAAAACAGATAAAAATTTTAAAATACCTATTTTGCCTTCTATATATTAAATACATGAACTTTCCTGGTGGCCCAGACAGTAAAGAATCTGCCTGCAGTGCGAGAGACGAGGGTTCCATCCCTAGGTTGGAAAGATCCCCTGGAGGAGGGCATGGCAACCCACTCCAGTATTCTTGCCTGGAGAATTTCCAGGGACAGAGGAGTCTGGCAGGCTACAGTCCATGGGGTCGCAAAGAGTTGGACACAACTGAACAACTAAGCACACAGCACATATTAAATACATAATCAATGTAATAAAAAAAAGTCAATGGACATTTTAAACAAAACCTTAAGAAAAATCTGAAAAGAATTAGTAAACTGGAAGATGATCCAAAGAAATTACTTTGAACACTGAATTGAGAGAGGAGATATTAAAGAAAATTTAAGACATATGAAAGATAGCATATGTATGGCATATATTTAATGAGAATTTTGAAAGAAATAAACTGGGGAGGAGGTAATATATTCAAATAATTAAGGGTGAAATTTTTCCAGAAATGCCAAAAGACACGAATCCTCAAATTTTAGAAGCCAAGCTATCCCAATTAGGATAAATTAAAAAAAAATTCCTCCTAGACACATTGCAATGAAATTGCCAAACATTAGGACAAGTGAGATCTTTAAAACACCCAGGGTAAGAAAAGATTACTTACTAAGGAAAATTGCACACTTGTCAACAGTGGCAAAAAAAGTCAAAAGAACAAAGACTCAAATGTCTACATAGAATATTATACCTTACTGAATTATTATTTAATACCTGGGATAAAATTAAGCCATTAAAAAAAACAGCCAGTCAGAATTTTAGCATAAAGGTAGAGGGCTCTCAAAAGAATTTTTTGATGGAGGCTAGGGGAATGGACAGAGAAGGCAATGGCACCCCACTCCAGTACTCCTGCCTGGAAAATCCCATGAACGGAGGAGCCTGGTAGATTGCAGTCCATGGGGTCACTGAGAGCTGGACACGACTGAGCGACTTCCCTTTCACTTTTCACTTTCATGCATTGGAGAAGGAAATGGCAACCCACTCCAGTGTTCCTGCCTGAAGAATCCCAGGGACGGGGGAGCCTAGTGGGCTGCCGTTTATGGGGTTGCACAGAGTCGGACACGACTGAAGCAACTTAGCAGCAGCAGCAGAAGGAGGAGAATGGAGGGGAGAATGGAACAAATAGAATAGTTGCTGTGTCCTTTCACTTTTCACTTTCATGCATTGGAGAAGGAAATGGCAACCCACTCCAGTGTTCCTGCCTGAAGAATCCCAGGGACGGGGGAGCCTAGTGGGCTGCCGTTTATGGGGTTGCACAGAGTCGGACACGACTGAAGCAACTTAGCAGCAGCAGCAGAAGGAGGAGAATGGAGGGGAGAATGGAACAAATAGAATAGTTGCTGTGTTTGTGAATGAAAAAGCACCATTAGAGTAACTTTAAATTATGTAGAATTGGTTGGAAAGACATACATAGGTGAACATTTAAAACTAAGCAAACAAAAAAGTTGTTCCAGATAGAACAAAAAGTTATACATAAAAGGAAATATAATAATTGTAGAAAATATTTGACTTAACCATGAAAAATATTAGTCACAATAACATAAACCCTAAATAGTGATTTCTTATTACTTTTTTTAAAAAAATAGAAATTCACAGGAAGCAAGAATAGTATACAGTTCCTCTGTACCCTTCACCTTCACCCACTTCCCTCACCTAACAGTGGCTGCATTTTACTTGTACTGTCAAAACCAGGAAATTGGCATCGGTACTATATATGTGTTTATTACATTATATCATGTGTAAATTTGTGTGACCAGCACCATAATTAATTTATAGAACTGTTTCATTCCTACAAGTATCTCCCTCATGCTACCACTCCTCTTTGCTCCCATCATCTTCCTGGCAATCACTAATCTGTTTCCATCTCTTTATTTTTGTCTTTTTTGAATATTGCACAAAGGGAATCATAGAATTCATGACCTTTTGGGATTATTTTTTTCATCAAGCATGAAGCTCTTGAGATCCATCCAAGCTGATGTGTATATCGTTGTTTTGTTGCTTTTTATTGTTCTGTAGTATTCCATTGAGTGGATTACCAAATTCTGTTTAAACATTCACCTATTGAGGGGCATTATGGTTGTTTCCAGGTTTTGGCTATTACAGATCATCCTGCTATGAACATATGTATATAGATTTTTACGTGGATCTAAGTTTTCATTTCTCTGGGATAAATGCCCAGGAGTAAAATTGCTGGGCCATATGGTAAATGTCTATTTAGTTTTTGAAGAAACTGCTACTTTCCAGGTGGCTCTATCATTTTATATTCCCAATGGCAATGAGTCAATGATTCAGTTTCTCTGCATCTTTGTCAACATTTGATACTATCACTATTTTTTAATTTTAGTTGGTTATTGATATCTCATGATGGTCTTAATTTGCATTATGCTATTGACTATCGATGTTGAATTTTTACAAAATTGGCTTATTTACTATCCAGGTATCATCTTCAGGTTACTGTTTCTTCATGTATTTTGCCCATGTGTTATTTTATTTAACTGTTGAGATTACATACAATGTACACAGATGAGAAAGTAGGAATATCGGTGGGTAAAGATTTCCGGGATAAATATCAATAACCTCAGATATGCAGATGACACCACCCTAATGGCAGAAAGTGAAGAGGAACTAAAAAGCCTCTTGATGAAAGTGAAAGAGGAGAGTGAAAAAGTTGTAAAGGTCAGTTTTCATTCCAATCCCAAAGAAAGGCAATGCCAAAGAATGCTCTAATTACTGCACAATTGCATTCATCTCACATGCTAGTAAAGTAATGCTCAAAATTCTCCAAGCCAGGCTTCAGCAATATGTGAACCATGAACTTCCTGATGTTCAAGCTGGTTTTAGAAAAGGCAGAGGAACCAGAGATCAAACTGCCAACATCTGCTGGATCATGGAAAAAGCAAGAGAGTTCCAGAAAAACATCTACTTCTGCTTTATTGACTATGCCAAAGCCTTTGACTGTGTGGATTACAATAAACTGTGGAAAATTCTGAAAAAGATGGGAATACCAGGGCACCTGACCTGCCTCTTGAGAAATCTGTATGCTGCAGGTCAGGAAGCAACAGTTAGAACTGGACATGGAACAACAGACTGGTTCCAAATTGGGAAAGGAGTACATCAAGGCTGTATATTGTCACCCTGCTTATTTAACTTCTATGCAGCATCATGAGAAACACTGGAGTGGAAGAAACACAAGCCGGAATCAAGATTGCCAGGAAAAATATCAATAACCTCAGATATGCAGATGACACCACCCTTATGGCAGAAAGTGAAGAGGAACTAAAAAACTTCTTGATGAAAGTGAAAGAGGAGAGTGAAAAAGTTGGCCTAAAGCTCAACATTCAGAAAACGAAGATCATGGCATCTGGTCCCATCACTTCATGGGAAATAGATGGGGAAACAGTGGAAACAGTGTCAGACTTTATTTTTGGGGGCTCCAAAATCACTGCAGATGGTGATTGGAGTCATGAAATTAAAAGATGCTTACTCCTTGGAAGGAAAGTTATGACCAACCTAGATAGCATATTCAAAAGCCGAGACATTACTTTGCCGACTAAGGTCTGTCTAGTCAAGGCTATGGTTTTTCCTGTGGTCATGTATGGATGTGAGAGACGGACTGTGAAGAAGGCTGAGCGCCAAAGAATTGATGCTTTTGAAGTGTGGTGTTGGAGAAGACTCTTGAGAGTCCCTTGGACTGCAAGGAGATCCAACCAGTCCATTCTGAAGGAGGTCAGCCCTGGGATTTCTTTGGAAGGAATGATGCTCAAGCTGAAACTCCAGTACTTTGGCCACCTCATGTGAAGAGTTGACTCATTGGAAAAGACTCTGATGCTGGGAGGGATTGGGGGCAGGAGGAGAAGGGGACGACCGAGGATGAGATGGCTGGATGGTATCACTGACTCGATGGACATGAATCTGAGTGAACTCCTGGAGTTGGTGATGGACAGGGAGGCCTGGCGTGCTGCGATTCATGGGGTCGCAAAGAGTCGGACACGACTGAGCGACTGAACTGAACTGAACTGAACTTTGTTCTTTTGCCTAAATTTAACTATTGAACTCTATGTCTGTAAAAAAACATACTTCCTGATGCACTGAGTGTGTACTTTGCTGCTGGCAAAAAAAGAGGTTTTGTTCTCTTAACGTGAAAATTAGGAGGCATGACTTCTTTAGGAAAACCCATGCAGTTGGCCAGAATGTACCAAACTGCCCTGACAATTTCTCTGATTGTAAGCACTGCCTCCCAGCCTTCCTTTGGTTTCCTAAGGAAAGAGAGCTCCACACCTGTGTTCACATGCTCCTAGAACTTGCAGAGGGTGTCCACGCAGTAAGCACACACAAGGGAATCAATTTCTGGAGTGTCCATACAGTCTTACTAAAACTGATCTACCGAACAGGAGACTTGTAGGCAATATGTCTATCTGTTATGAGAGTTCTTTTTCATCTCCTCTTTCATGCTTGCTCTTTTCCTGCTTTATAAAACAAACTCTCTTTAAGCCCTCGAAAATCTCACTGTGGTAACCCCCAAAATGTCAAACAAAAGGACAACTGGACATATTGAAGTTGAGTAACTTCTCTTAATCAAAGCGCTTAGGTAGGGCATCTTCCCTGTCTTAGACACATTTCTGTTACAGACCAAGCATAGTGTTAGAGGCAAGTGTGCTGGTCCTTGTTGAGATGTCTGGATCCCAAAGTGATGGTTATCTTTCTTTAATGACCTCATTGTTTCCATCCCCCACTATTATTAAAGAAGGCATTATTCCTAAGGGAGAGTTCTTTGAGAACAAAGCCAACAAAGCATAAAAAGAAACGGTGACGATGGCAGTATTTTATTTCATCCTTGCAACAAACTTGGCAGAGCTCCATGCCCTATCTACCTCTCAATCTGATAATTAAGAATCCGGAATGAAGTAGCTGTACATATTAACACATTCGTTAGAAGGTAAACATGAGGCCAAAGTGTATCTAACAAAAAGCGTGGCTGTCAAGCCAGTTGTTTGACAATAAGGACTACTTAGCCAGTTGCATTATATCAAAGCCAACTTCCATAAATTGAATGAGCTTGATCTGCAGCTCCAAAGTTGTGCCAAAAATTTAATTGTCATGTTATTTTTTAAAAATTGGTTGGCAAATGAGTTTTGAAATTGATGATAGTTTACCTCCTCCAGTCATCTCTGAGTACACTGAGAGAGATAAGATGTCTTTAAGTGAATGAGAAACAGTTACAATTGATAGTTATTTAAAGAATCTTGGTAAAATCTTTCTGGGATACTTCCCATAACCCGATAAAGTTAATTACTCTAATGAATAAGTATCAAATGCTTTTGTAAGACGAGTTTCTGTTTTCCAAAATAAATTAAAAATTGCTAAAGGAAGGGCATGGTGGTAGGTGAAGTGAGTGAGGCAGGTCAAAAGGTACACAGTTCCAGTTATGAAATACTAAGTGTTGGGAATGTAGTGTATAGCATGGAGACTATAGTTAATGCTACTGAATTGCATATTTGAAAATTGCTAAGAGAATAGATCTTAAAAGTTCTCAGCACAAGAAAACATTTGTAACTATGAAGGGAGATGGAGGTTAACTAGACTTACTGTGGTGATCACTTCACAATATATACAAATACCAAATCATCATGTTGTGCACCTGAAACTAGTACTGTATATCAGTATACCACAATTTAAAAAGTAGATTAAAAGATAATAAGCATTTAAATTATTTTAAATAATTATTAATATTAAATTTAATTGACAGTTTATTTGACAAAATTTTAATGGTTAATTTTATTAATTAAATTATTAACTAACTTTAATAATAAATCACCCTGTGATTTGGGGCTTATGACTAAAAATTTATTCAAATAATTGGTTAGAATTACTGTAATAAAATCCCATCCACTTATTTATGTGAGCAATATGCAGGAGACATAAGAGACACGGGTTCAAATCCTTGGATCGGGAAGATTCCCTGGAGGAGGGCATGGCAACCCACTCCAGTATTCTTGCCTGGAGAAACCTATGGACAGAGGAGCCTGGCAGGCTATAGTCCACAGGGTTAAAAAGAGTTGGACACAACTGAAGTGACTTAGCATGCATGCACAAACATTTCTTTAAAATGTTGGTTTCTGTGTTCTGTGTGTTTATATTCCCTCCCAAATCCATATGTTGAAAATCCTAATGCCTGACTGGTATTAGGAGGTGGTACCTTTGGGAGGTGCTTCTGTCTCTTATACACATCTAGATGTGTATAAGAGACAGTATTACTACCAATAATTATCAATATTATTTCTTTATTCAAAATAAAAATTTTAAACCTGTTGCCACCTGTAGTAATAGGACATTAAAAAATTCTAATTCATATACTTTTTTTTTCAGACAGCTATCATAAAATCATAAAAGCTTTCCAAAGATGAAAATATGATATTTTTGAATAATGACTAGAGGGGAAGTAGAAGGCAAATGCAACTTAGAGGAGCAAAGGAATGGCATAAAAACTTTGACTAAGAATTTGGGTCTAGTTTTACTAAATAAATGACAATAGGTTATCCAGTCTCTATGCTACTTAAATTCCACTGGATATACTTAAAAGAGTAATATGAGAGTGTTTTGTTTTAGAATAGTAATATACTTCCTTTATAGCTGTTTCATTTCATAATAAATTATTTTGGATGTTTAATCAAAAAATTTGCAAAGGGGCACATAATTTTTCAAAATTTGGAGGGATTGGGTTATATGAGCACAAATGTTTTGGAGACCTTTGTCTTAGGGCTTTCTTTTCTCTTCCAACAAAATTCACTTCCTCCTGTTCCCTCAGGACCCTCACTGCTTCCTTCTAGCCTGACATGGTAGGACCCACTTTGGTGTGGGTGACTGTTTTGTTGTTGCTGTTGTGGTTGTTTATGAGAAGGAAATGGCAACCCACTCCAGTAATCTTGCCTGGAGAATCCCATGGAGGGAGGAGCCTGGTAGGCTACAGTCCATGGGGTCGCAAAGAGTCGGACACGACTGAGCGACTTCACTTCATTTCACTTCACTTCACTTCATATTTGATTTACAATGTTGTGCTCCAGGTGAACATCAAAGTGATTTAATTATATATATATATATATATATATATATATAATTTTTAACATATATGTGTATATATATATATATCTGGGCTTTCCAGGTGGCACTAGTGGTAAAGAACCCATCTGCCAATGCAGAAGACATAAGAGACACAGATTCAATCCCTGGGGCAGGAAGATCCCCTGGAGAAGGGCATGGCAATTCACTCCAGTATTCTTGCCTGGAGAATCCCCATGGACAGAGGAGTCTGGTGGACTACAGTCCACAGGGTTGCAAAGAGTCAGACACAACTGAAGTGATTTAGCGTGTAGTCATACATCTAGCTATTCTTTTTCAGACTCTTCTCCCATATAGTTATTACAGAATATTAAATAGAGTTGCTCATGCTATATAGCAAGTTGATTATCTATTTTATATATAGTGGTGAAGTGAAGTGAAGTCACTCAGCCGTGTCCAACTCTTTGTGACCCATGGACAGTAGCCTACCAGGCTCCTCCTTCCATGGGATTCTCCAGGCAAGAATACCGGAGTGGGTTGCCATTTCCTTCTCCAGGGGATCTTCCTGACTCAGGGATCGAACCTGGGTCTCCTGCATTCCAGGCAGACGCTTTAACCTCTGAGCCACCAAGGAAGCCCCATATATAGTGGTATGTATATGTTAATCCCAACCTCCTAATTTATCCTCCTCCACCTGCATTTCCCATTTGGTCATCATAAGTTTATTTTCAAAGTCTATGAATCTATTTCTGTTTTTTAAAAAGTTCATTTATATCATTTTTTAAAAATTCCATCTGTAAGTGATATCATATGCTACTTGCCTTTCTCTGCCTAGCTTACTTCACTTAGTGTGATCATCTCTAGTTCCATTCATGTTGCTGCAGATGGCATCATTTCATTTTTTATGGATGAGTAATATTTCATTGTGTATATATACCACATCTTCTTTGTTCATTCATTTGCTGATAGACATTTAGGTTTCTTCCATGTCTTGGCAATTGTAAATAGTGCTGCAATGAACATTGGAGTGCATGTATCTTTTCTATATATGATTTTCTCCAGATATATGCCCAGGAGTGGGATTGCTGGATCATATGTTAGCTCTTTTTTTAGTTTTTTAAGGAACCTCCATACTGTTCTCCATTGTGGCTGGCTATTCCTATTTACATTCTGGTGTGGGTAACTGTTAATCAGTTATTCTTCCCCAAAAGCATTTGTTCTGTACAAAGACTTTCTGGAAATAATGATGTAACCTGAAAGAATGATGTTAGGTTCTTTTCCGTGAGAATTTTCAACCAGACAATAAAGGCATTTGAGGGAAGAAGGAAAGTTCCCAAAACTTATATGGGTGTTTTGAGATTTGCTGGGCCTTCTCTGATTGCAGGTAATGCAGGATGTTCAGAATTGTCCAACCACACAGACAGGAGCCATTGGCAGCTTCATGTACCAAATCAAATTTTAGCTAAATTCATGACTGAGAAAATTAAACTCACTATATATGTGTTGCTTTTAGTATTTTAACCATGATATTTCTGATATGACTGTTCCAGTATACCTGTGTGTGTTAGTAGCTCAATTGTGTCCAACTCTTTGCAATCCCATGGACTGTAGCCTGCCAGGCCCATCTGACTGTGGGATTTCCCAGGCAAGAATACTGGAGTGGGGTTGCCATTCCTTCTCCAGGGGATCTTCCTGACCCAGGGATTGAACCTGGGTCTCCTGCATTGCAGGCAGACTCTTTATCATCTGAGCCACCAGATGATATGTATATGTATATGTATGTATGTATGTATGTATACTGAAAATAAGATTGAAACTAATTTAGTTTGGGAGTAGAAGGGAAACCAGCACCTTTAAAAGAAACTGATCATTTGTGTCCTTGGGTTTGTCTTTTTAAATTGTGTTAACTCAACCTTCCCCCAACTGTAAGAAAACACCTTTGATTTTTTTTTTCCATTACAAAAATATCCAAGAAGCAGGCCAAGATTATGGCTTTGATTATGTGTTGACTATTAATTTTATATTACTTGGAAGCTATAGACAATAATCAATACAGAGGAGAGAAGCCAGCTGTGCACACATGCCTCCAAGTACTTCTGGGGAAACAACTGTAGATGTATTGAAAGGTGGTCAGGAGCATCATTTTTACAAGTGAAGAATTAGAAATTATACATATGGTTGCCCTTGGCACTTGTGAAAGTTGTCCTGCCTTTTTCTCTGGACTTCTGCAATTGTCAAGGTCTTATAGCATCTCTCCCAGGATTAGCTTCATGCTTGTCAGTGTTTACTGAACTGAACTGAACTGACTCTAGGACCCTGATAGACTCTGACACATGGTATTGTTCAAGAGTCTTATAATATCCACAAGAAAAAATTGTGTTTTAATTTTGGAATACTCATTACAATGTTACTTTGGATAAGACCAAAAATAATGGGGACTCAGTGCTGAGTCATATTTGACCCACAATTCTTCAGATTTCCTCCAAAATATATAGATACTGTGCCTCTCCTAAAGTATTATTTTATCCCTGTTAATCTCATTTTTATGCTCCATAGTTTACTTTAAAAAAAAAAATCTTCATTCATTTTATTCTGGTTTGGCTTCTGCAGTACTTCAAGCTACAGAAAAATTATATGTCCCCAGTATTTCTGCTGTGAGTCTGGCTTTCTAGAGAAGCAGACTGTGCTGTGGACATATGCATCATTCTGGAAATATGAGAACTGATTCAACTGCTCCTTCAGCTTGCACTGGAGTTTAACAGCTCCCCTTAAAGTAGTAGTGGGTGTTTGTTTCCCACTCAAGAGTTGAGCTCCTCAATGTGTATCACACATCTTAAATCTCAATATGCTGCTCACTGTTTTAGCTCCCAAATCATTCCAAGAAAAAGCAGTTTCTCTCCTTTTCCAACTGCTCATGTCACCATTTCTATATGTACTTATTCACTTGTAATGAAACATAATGACATTAGGCATTCTGAGGACTAACAGCGTCGGTATAAATGTGTATGATAAGGGCTTCCCTGGTGGCTCAGTGGTAAAGAATCTTCCTGCCACAGTAGGAGACACAGGTTTGATCCCTGATCCAGGAAAATCCCACATGCCACACAGCAATTAAGCCTGTATGACACAACTATTGAGCCTGTGCTCTAAAGCCTGGGAGCCACCAATACTGAGGCCACAAGCTACAACTACTGAAGCCTGCATGCCCTAGAATCTGTACTTCACAACAAGAAAATTTCACAGCCACGAGAAGCCCGCACACCACAACTGGGGAGTATCACCCACTTTCTGCAACTAGAGAAAAGCCTGCATGGCAGTGAAGACCCAGCACACCAAAAATAAATAAAATTTTTAAAAAATTTTTAATGTATATGATAAAGATTCTAGCAGCCTTCTAGAGCCTCCTGGGCATTATTTTACTCTGATTCTTATGGGCATTATTTTACTCTAGGGTAGTGAGGATTCTTTTGGAAGTGACAGAAACCCAAGTTAATGAATTTAATCAAAAGGAGAAAGTGTTGGCTCCTACAGCAGAGAGGGCTCTGAGAGGATTCACAAGACTGGAGGAAGACCTTAAGGAATCAAGTCTCAGGGACCAGTCCACAGGAATTGCCTCCAAATCTCTTGAATCTCCTTATCTCTCCTTGGCTTTATTCCCCAGGTTGGGAGCCTCTCCCCATGTGTAAAAAAGACGGTTGGTGGAAGACCCAGATTCATTCTTTCCAGATCAGCAACTCTAGTATAAAGAGCATCTTTTTCTCAACCTTCATCTAGCAATCCAAAGCAAGATTTGGATTGGTCCCTCATGAGCCCTTTGCCTACCCCTCTAATCAAGTTTTCTGACCTTTTACTATGCATAAGAATTATCTTGAGTACTTTTGAAAATTCAGATTCCCAGTCCCCACCAGCAGAAATTCTAATTTCAGTGGTTCGTAAAACCACATGAAATGGGGAAGAGGTGGTTTTCCAAAACATAGTGAGAGTAACCAAACAAACACAGAGAAAATATCCATAAAAGAACTTTACTTAGTATATGTAACTATGAAAATGTCAACAAGCATCTTTATGGCACAGCAGTGAGACCATACAAAGATAGAGGTGGGCAAAAGATATGGAGCTTTTTGTATGGAAGTGTCATAACAGTCTTCATCTCTCTAGTTAAAAATGACAAATTCATTAGCTATTTACTTAAGTAACATGAGTATATAATGACCAGTGTCAACCTGAAAATGTGACACACCCCTTTTTGATGTTAGTTGGTGGCGCTAGTGGTAAAGAATCTGCCTGCCAATGCAGGAGACATAAGAGACACGGGTTCAAATCCTTGGATCGGGAAGATTCCCTGGAGGAGGGCATGGCAACCCACTCCAGTATTCTTGCCTGGAGAAACCTATGGACAGAGGAGCCTGGCAGGCTATAGTCCACAGGGTTAAAAAGAGTTGGACACAACTGAAGTGACTTAGCATGCATGCACAAACATTTCTTTAAAATGTTGGTTTCTGTGTTCTGTGTGTTTATATTCCCTCCCAAATCCATATGTTGAAAATCCTAATGCCTGACTGGTATTAGGAGGTGGTACCTTTGGGAGGTGCTTAGGTCATGAGGGTGTGATGTTAATGCCTTTGTGAAAGAGACTCCAGAAACCTCCCTTGCCCTTTCCGTCATGTGAAGAAAGAACAAAAAGGCACCAACCTTGGAACAGGAAGATGCCCCTCACCTGACTATGCTGGTACCTTGATGTGGGCTTCCCAGTCTCCCAAACTGCGAGACATAAATTTCTGTTGTTTAAGACACTGGTAAACAATCCTATTGACCCACTTGAGAAATGTTATCTAAACTTTTATTCATACTGCATTTAAGATTTCTTGGTGTGCTGATATCAGAGGCCAGGAAGCAGATTTAAAATCTCAGAAACTAGTTCTGATTCTGTGGACTCAGAATTAATACCAAGGGATTCTTCTCAACAAAGACAGGCAAGCTCTCATTCAATGGTTGTACTGAGTAACTAGTAAGTGAGAGGCACTATCCTGTGATGAGGAAGACTCAAAATCTCTACCCTCATGGAACATACACTGTAGTCAAGAGACAGACAGTAACTAAACACAGTTATGTAATAAAATGCTCAATAATGCTGAGTACAATGAAGAAGAACAAAGCTGGGTAATTAGAGTAACAAGGGTGCTAGTTCAGCTGAAGGGTTAAGGAAGGCTCTTCCAAGGAGATGACTCAGGAACGAAGTGAGGGAGCAAAGCAAAGGCCTTGTTCTGAAAACAGTCTCAGAATATTCACAGCACTGTGGCTACAGCAGTCCGTGGTGGATGATGAGGTTGGAAGGGCAGGAAGAGAATATATACTATACGGCCTTTTAGTCCTTTGCAAGGAGTTGAAGTTGTGCTCTAAATGTGGTGGAGAGCCAATGGAAGATTTGGCGGTGATCATGGTGAGAAAGCTTTCCAATTTTTTAAGATCTCTCTGGTTTTTGTGTAAGGCATAGTCTGAATGAATGATTTGGTGAAAGCTTTCATAAAGGCTGTCCTTAGGTGGTAGCAATGGAGATGGTGTTTAGCTTGGACAGATTTGGATGTATTTTGAAGAATGATGCAACTGGATTGGAGAACAAGGGGAAGGGAGTTTCAATAAGAAAAGGACAGTAACAAATGTTAAGAATCACCCCAAATAGGGAGAGTCAAGACTGAGAAAAGGGCCTTGTATTAGACAATGGTCAATTTTATTTTTAAATAGAAAGAAGAATAACAGTAGTGATTGGGGAGAGGTACAGGTAGAATTTTGGGGAAGAAGCTAGACAAAGAGGTGGGAGGCCAGCCGCAGGTGATCAAGCAACAGGCTCAAGGTGTCCCCAGTGAAGGTCTTGGCCTCACTATGGCCATGAAGCTTACTTTGCCTTCAGTTATAGGTTGGAATACAGGGGAAAATTCACTTCTTATCTTCTAAACTCTTTAAAGAATATCTATTTAGTTCTGCCTCCCCATCTGATAGAGGATAGCTTGGAACTCAAAAAAAAAAAAGTGACAAGGGCAGAAACTGTACTTTTAACAAAGGGTGACCATGTTAAGTGTAAATCAAATAACAAAATTTATTCATGGTTATCTTTGGGAACATTGATCTCTGTTCTTCTCTATCTCTTGGAAATGGATGTTCCAAATTAATTAAACTCTCAAGAGAGTAGAGGATTTATGTAGAAGGCTGATAATTAGATTAATAGCTCCTTAGACATTGTGATCCATTTTTCACAAAGGAAAATGAAATAAGTTGCTTTTACATCAGAAACTCTGTTAGTTTGATCATTTCATAGGGATTGATGTTTTCCTTTTGATTTCAGCAATCATCAGCAGATTCATCAACACATTTCAATGCAATTAGGTGAGTTGCTTTGATTGGCAGAAACATATACAAGAGCAGGAGAGTTAGCAGTTCTGTAAATAGAGTCATTTAGCTTCTCCTTCGGACAAGGCAGTGGCACCCCACTCCAGTACTCTGCCTGGAAAATCCCACGGATGGAGGAGCCTGGTAGGCTGCAGTCCATGGGGTCGCTAAGAGTCGGACACGACTGAGCGACTTCACTTTCACTTTTCACTTTAATGCATTGGTGAAGGAAATGGCAACCCACTCCAGTGTTCTTGCCTGGAGAATCCCAGGGACGGGGAGCCTGGTGGGCTGCTATCTATGGGGTCGCACAGAGTCAGATACGACTGAAGTGACTTAGCAGCAGCAGCAGCTTCCTCTATGTTGTGAAAAGGAAATTGAAACTAAACTTGGTGAGAAGGGTTCACAGTCTCCAGTAAAAGAATTTTACCTTTTTTCTCATCCTTTTTACCCCAGGCAGTTAAGCAATTGAAACACACCTACTGTATCCTCAGGACTGTGTGTTGCACAGAGTTGTGGTCCCACGTATCAACAACAAAAGAGCTAGCTGAGTGAACAAGACAGGTGTCTAAAAACCAATGATAAACTGCCTAAGGTAACATATAGTGAAGGGCTATAAACCATGTGCAACAGACCATGTTAACAAATGTAAATCAAACAAATCTAGTTTTAAGGAATGGCTTATCATTCCCTAAGATCACCAGGCCTTTCTTCAGGATTATGAAGGGTTAATTATAACTTTAATATTAAGAGAGTCATAACTATGTAGATCCCATACCCTCACGCATTCTTTTTATTTTCTAGAGAATTAAGTCCAAATACCTTCGTGTAGCATCCAAGCCATATGTCTGAAGACTTTTGGGGGTGTAAGGCAGAGGTCCCCAACCCCTGGGCCTTGGGCCAGTACTGTCTGTGGCCTGTTAGGAACTGAGCCACACAACACGAGGAGTATGGCAGGTGGATGAGTCAGCGAAGCTTTATCTGCTGTTCTCCATCTCCCCCCATTGCTTGCATTACTGCCTGAACTATTCCCCACATCCCCACACCCCAGCCTATGGAAAAACTATCTCCCAGGAAACTGACCCCTGCTGCCACAAAGGTTGGGAACCATTGCAAGAGATAGGAAACCCAGCTCTGGTTTTGACAGAAAAGGAAATTTGTTAGCTCATATAGCCAATCTAAGATTGGGTCTGTTTTCACTCATGGCTTCATATAGGAGCTCAGTTTCTCCCCATGAAGCCTTCTCCCTCACTGCTTTCAGTGTCTGACCCTACATGTTAGCTCCTGGCAGCCCCAGGCTCATAGTCCCAGGGAACAAAGAGTATGTGCTTTCTTCTCTAGAGGTTCAGCAAAAGGTTCACTGCGTCTCTTGATTCTGATTGTGTCACATGTCCAACTCTGAACCAAGGACAAGAGTCAGAAGGATGTGATGCTCTGATCGGCCAGACCTTTTTAACACAGCTTCCCTTGGATATTCTTTTGTGGGCTTTGGGACAGCAAAACCACACAACTTAAACGCAAGATCCTCCCTCAGGCCTTATATCCCCAACTTCATTTCTTGCTGTTCCTTGTTCAACCCCCAGTGTTCTTATTGCAAGGAGTTAATTCCTGTTTCCTAAGAACCCCATGCCCTTTTCAGAATGATGAACCTGTGTTTATATAGTTGCCACTGCCTGTGTTGTCATCTCCTCTTTTAGGAAAACTCAGTCTCATGTTCAAGATCCAGCTCCTGCCTGACCAGAGCTGGTGACAGGTCTTACAAGAAGTGTGATAAAGAACATACATCAAATATTGGGTATAACACCCCCTTCAGTGAAAGTAGTTGTGAAGTGCTTCCCATATCCTGTCTGTGGGTAGTGACATCTGTTTCTCTACAGAAGGCCAAAAGTCACTTTGAAAGATTTGGCCCACAGTTTGAGGGCCAAATAGAAGAATTAGCAGGCAAGAAGCCAGGCAGATTCTTCAGCTAGAATATAGCCTGATGATCCAGAACAAGGGTGGAAAGTATCTGTGCAGGGTCATTCCAGAAAAGGCTTAGTCAGCACAGGAGGTGGAGATACTGGATGGGAGCTCAGTGTCTTATGACACCGAGACTGAGTAAGAGCCTCAAATGAGGTTAGGGTAACCCAACAATAGCAAATCTGAAAGTGAGACCCAGCGTGAGTCAGGCTCTGAAGGGAGTATAGACACAAGAGAAGTGAGGATGTACAGTCACAAAACTCGTCCATGAGAGTATTGCTTTAGTTACTTCTCATCCAAAAATGTAGACTGTGATTTTATCCTCAGTTGTACTGAGGAATAAATGGTCCTCAGTACAACTTCTGTTGAAATGTTAACAGTAGTGTAACGTCTGAAGGGGGCCCTGACATTAGGAAGGAAAAGATGATGCACTGAATAATCATTATTGATTGCAAGTCAGTTTGAGATTTCGGCCTATAGTTCTAGATCTAAGTCATTTTATACCCCTTAGAAATGAAAGCAAGTGAATTGCCACAGACTTGCATGAGATATTAGTTCTGTTTTCCAATGACTCAAATACAGCCCAAATCACTTGGCACTAGAGGCCATGTAACTCTTTATGGCCACAAACAGCAAGCATATGGCCTAGAGAGCACTTTCCTACCCAGCAGTAATATTTCCAGTCCACCCGAGGCCCAGAGCAGCCACAGCTGTAATTGGCAGACAGCTAGAATGCCTGGTTGTTCGCTTGTCCTTGTAAAATTGAGCGTGACAAGCCAATGAGGGGTGGAGCTGTGCTTGGTGCAAACATACTTAGAATTCAAGAAAAGCGAAGTGTAGATTTGAGAATTTGATTTGTGATGTTCATATCTATTCATTCATTTCTTAACCATAGTTCATTAAATTTAACAGTTTTGTGACTCTGAATTCACAGATGACAACAGCGACATATTTTAGGCCATAAATTACTAGCTGCTTTAAGAAAGGGGACTGATTTAACAGCAAATTGTAGAGTAGTAATAGAAGCACTAAAATCTGTCTTTGTACCTCCAAGGGTTTTGTTTTAAAGGTTTGTATTGCAACAATAAACATTCTTCTAATTCTTACCACACAAGCAAGTCCACTTTCAGAGGCAGTCATTTACTTGTCTTGTAATAAAAAATAATTTATGATACCCAGTATCAATTTACATTTATACTTTCTCTCCATGGCAGGGGCATAATGGTCTTTGGTTGTTCTGGTAGAAAGTGCTTTACAATTATGTAAGGTCTGAAACAAAAATATTGCCTGTATTTAAAAGATAAATTAAAATTCTGAAAGTCGAAACACAGTCTGGAATGGGTCTGAGTTACAAAGTCTTAAGTCAGCCCTGAAGGATGCCCACTTAATGTTTACTTCTTGCTCTAAACCACTGATGTTCATTTTTACAATTATTGAATCTCTTTTCATTTGATTTTATTCCTGTAAGTGTTAAGTATTGTTTTCTTTCCCCCAACAACCCTTTCTTCTTCCCTGAAGTGTCCAAACTAATCAGTTCACTTTGTCAGCTGAGAATTTCAGGGAGTAGTAGGACTCCAGTGAAGATACAAGTAGCTCTCACAAGCCAACAACCACAACATCTGTTAACCGCTAGATAAAATAAGAGTTGACAAAGGCCACTGGGTCTGAACTGATTATTTTCCTAGCGGGAGAGTTAAGCTTCTGCTGATTAACACACTCAGGATCCCGAATAACTTTGTGGCACGAAGGTAACATAATTACGTCATTGGCCTTAAAATGAGACTCTTACTTTCAGAGATGCTCCAAAGGCAAGTGTTTTACTTTTTTCTGGAGTCTGAGACCTTCACAAAGACAGCCTGGCCCACCCGTTGTGTGAAAAAGCCTGTCTTTTAGGATTTCTCCAAGAATCATATCTAGACATATTACAAAGGGATTCATGTGGGGAATGTGGGTATGAATAGAGGGCCACAAACTCATGAGTACAGGAGATACCATGTTCCTTTATTTTTTAGTTAGCAATTTAATTCTGACTATTCCCACGTGGCACTAGTGTTAAAGAACCCACCTGCCAGTGCAGGAGACTCAGAGACGTGGGTTTGATTCCTGGGTCAGGAATCCCTGGAGGAGGGCATGGTAACCCACTCTAGTATTTTTGCCTGGAGAATCCCATGGACAGAAGAGCCTGGTGGGCTACAGTCCATGGCGCCACAAAGAGCTGGACAAGACTGAAGTGATTTAGCATGCAACACACAATACGCTACATTTTGCTGGACTACAAACTCAGCTATCCATAAGTCTTTTCCCACCATGGTTTTGCCAGGAGTCAAGAGGTCCCTCAGCCATCATATATCTGTCCCTACATTATCCCAGCTCATGTCATCAAGTCCATTGATTGATGGCTTTGGTTTGACACTGAGCACACAAGAAGCGATGTCAAGGTTGGGGTCCTGGGCTGACTTCTCCTAGGTTCTATTGTTCTACTCAATACCAGTTCTTCATAGTTTCTAAAGCCCAAGAAACCATACATGTGTCTCTTCCTTCCAGCGTAGATAATGTTCTTGGCTTTGGAAAATATTTCCCTTTCTTCCTATTTCCATCAGAAGCATGCACACAGACTTTTCTTTCTTGTTCCTCTGACTCTGGGGAGCCTATCTTTAACTTGGGAAAATCTTTCTCTCTTCATGTTTTCTTCACGATACCCCTATCTTCTGGCACCCCATTACTCTCAATGGATTTTGCTTCTGGAAACAAGCCAAGAAGAGAAGTTTTTATAGGCAGTATTTGTTTCTTTATCTGTAGAGGAAGAAGAAATAGGAAATATGGAGTGAAAATTATAAATTAGTATCACAAAAAAATTATCCTACCATAGACACATACATATATTCTCAAAAGTAGATGCCTGATTGATTCATTTTTGCACTGAGCAAGTGGACAGACAAAACACTAGACAAAAGAACCTACAAATCTCATCTCATTGAGTAATTTTTACATTTGTCACAGTGTCCAAGGTAAAAGAGAAACTAAGTTTAGTTTAGTGTGTCAGTGAGGAGAAAGTGAAAAGAAGATCAGCTTCCCAGTAATCTTCCTAGGTACTTATAATCGCCATGCTTCCACTTCCAAATTAATTGTTTTTTTTATATGATTTTATACATAAAGCGTCTGCCTGCAATGCAGGAAACCCAGGTTCGATTCCTGGGTTGGGAAGATCCCCTGGAGAAGGAAATAGCAACCCACTCCAGTATTCTTGCCTGGAAAATCCCATGGGTGGAGAAGCCTGGTAGGCTACAGTCTATGGGGTTGCAAAGAGTCAGACACGACTGAGCGACTTCACATGCTGTGCTGTGCTTAGTCACTCATTCGTGTCTGACTCTTTGCAACTCCATGGACTCTAGCCCACCAGGCTCTTCTGTCCATGGGGATTCTTCATGCAAGAATACTGGCGTCGGTTGCCATGCCCTCCTCCAGGGATCTTCCCAACCCAGGGATCAAACCTAGGGCTCTTACATTGCAGGTGGATTCTTTACCAGCTGAGCTACCAGGGAAGCCCATGATTTTATATATAATGCAATGATTTTTATAGTCATCTTTTATCTATTAGATTTAGACAAGTCCTCTACATTATACTGTTTTTTAATAGAGGTACATGTATATAAACAGAAACACCATAAAAAAATGAGCCGCCTTGTGACATTTGACTGTGCTGGGCATGAGTGATCACTCTTTTCTGAAACTCTCTCTCCTGCAGACTCCAGAGAAGCACTTTTCCACAGTTCTTGTCCTGCCTTTTCTGATCTTTCTTCTTTGAAATCCTTCATGAGACTATTCCCTTTATCAACATCTGTATATTTATCCATGTACAAATCCAGCCTTCCGTTCTTGGTCCTCTGTTCCTTTCACAAGGTGATCTTACTCACTCTCCAAGTTTTAACCACCAACCATCTGCTAATGACTCACTCCTGCCCAGCCCAGTGAACTCTAGACCCTTACCTCCAAATGTGCCCTGGACACCCCCATTTGAATGGTTCCTAACACTTCAAGCTTGATTTTTCCACAGCAGATTGCCTCAACTTCTACCCCTCTAACCTGTATCTCACTTTAGGCTTCTTTTTATCTTCCGCATGATTATAATTCCCCTCCCTCCTTCTTAATCTTGACCAGTCCACTCAAGCACACAAAATTTATACCTGTTCTAAATAGTTGCTACATTCCCTGTCTCCTTGTTCTTGCTGTCATTCAGCTGGCTCTGGGATGCCAGGTTTAGTTGCATTCTTTATTTCTACCCCTGCCAGCCTGGTAGTCTTTGGTCTCCCTTTTTGCTTCTTGGACTTCAACTTCTCTTTCAGACTCTCTCTCTGATTATTTTGTCCCATACAAAAGCAAAGAAACTTTTTGGAAGTTTCCAACTTTTTTATATGATTTTGGAAAAAACTCCCTAACTAGTTTCTTTTTTTTTTTTTTTTTACTTTATTTTACTTTACAATACCGTATTGGTTTTGCCATACATTGACATGAATCCACCATGGGTGTATATTAGCTCCCAATCCCGAATCCCCCTCCCACCTCCCACCCCACATCATCTCTCTGGCTCATCCCTGTGCACCAGCTCCAAGCATCCTGTATCCTGTATCGAACATATGCTTGTGCTTCGTTCTTACATGTTAGTTTACATGTTTCAATGCCATTCTCCCAAATCATCCCACCCTCTTCCTCTCCCATAGAGTCCAAAAGTCCTTTCTATACATTTGTGTCTCTTTTGCTGTCTCACATACAGGGTCATCACTGCCATCTTTCTATATTCCATATATATGTGTCAGTATACTGTATTGGTGTTTTTCTTTCTGGCTTACTTCACTCTGTATAATAGGTTCCAATTTCATCCATCTCATTAGAACTGATTCAAATGAATTCTTTTTAATGGCTGAGTAATACTCCATTGTGTATATGTACCACAGCTTTCTTATCCATTCATCGGCTGATGGACATCTAGGTTGTTTCCATGTTCTGGCTATTATAAACAGT
>SJYT01071315.1:0-36976 GCA_006410635.1 Cephalophus harveyi | reverse complement strand
ACCCAGGGATCGAACCCTCATCTCCTGCACTGGCAGGCAGATATTCTTCACCACTAAGCCAGTGGGGAAGCCCCAAAGACATGTTAGTTTCAGTCTAAAATTCCTAGAGATTACATCAACTAAGTCCATGACCATCAATCAGCTATGCAGAAATTCTAAGGCATTTTTAAAAACTGGAGTATAATTGTTTGTAGAAGTGTCTTAATTTCAGGTATGCAAAGTGGAAACAGACCTACAGACATAGGAGACTAACTTAATGGTTACAGAGGGGAGAGGGAGTGGTGTGGGCCACAGGTTAGGAGTGCGAGGTTAACAGATACTAGCTTCCAAGGTAATTTTATGGAACCAAAAGCCTTGAAACAGCTGACCACTCGGGCTGGAGTCTTCTTTGAATTGGATGTTACCACCTGTGGCAGACTGAATTTTCTGCCTCCCTACCCACGCACATCCTTATGTTGAAGCCCAGTGCCCTGTGGAGGGTGTCTAGAGCCAGGGCCTTGGGGAGATAATTGGGGTTAGATGAGCTCATGAGAGTGGGCCCTCGTGATGGGATTAGTGCCCCTATAAGGCAAGACACCATTCCTTCCCCGCAAGTAGGTTCATTAGTAGCATTTTCTGGATTCCATATATATGCGTTAATATATGAGATTTGTTTTTCTGACTTACTTCACTCTGTATAACAGGCTCTGGGTTTATCCACCTTACTGGAAGTGACTCAAACTTGTTCCTTTTTATGCTGAGTAATACTCCATTGTGTATATATATATATACACACACATCCGCAGATGTAGAGAGTGGACTGTGGACACAGTGGGGAGGGAGAGAGGGACGAATGGGGCGGTGGCATCAGCGTTTATACACTGCCGTGTGTAGAGTGGGCAGCGGGTGAGAGGCTGCTGATGGCACAGGACGCCCAGCCTGAGGCTCTGTGATGACCGAGAGGGCTGGGGTGAGGAGGGGGGCGGCAGGTTTGGGAAGGAGGGGATAGACATGTAATTAGGGCTGATTCGTGTTGTTGTATGGCCGAAACCAACACAACATCGTAAAGATATTTTTTAAAAGACCCCAGAAAGCACTTGAGTGCTCTCTTGCTCTCTTGCTCTCTCTCTCATGCAAGGACAGTGAGACGGGGACCCTCTGTAGCCAGGAAGAAAGTCCTCACTAAAATGCTGTGATGTCAGCTCTGTGACCTTGAGGGCAGAAGTGTCTGTTGTCTAAGCCGCTCAGTCTGTGGTGTTTTGCTACGGCAGCCTGAGTAGATGAGTCCCCCACGTTTGGCGCCTGTGACACTGAATGAGGCCTTGCACTGTGGAGTGCTGTTGCCATCTGAAGGTCCTCTTTGGGAAAAAAACCTGTTCAGGTCTTTTGTCTGTTTTTTAATTGGGTTACTTGTTTTTTGATATTGTGTTGTGTGAGCTGTTTATGTATTTTGGACACTAACCACTCATCAGTCATCTGCTGCTGCTGCTGCTAAGTCGCTTCAGTCGTGTCCAACTCTGTGCGACCCCATAGACGGCAGCCCACCAGGCTCCGCCGTCCCTGGGATTCTCCAGGCAAGAACACTGGAGTGGGTTGCCATGTCCTTCTCCAATGCGTGAAAGTGAAGTCGCTCAGTCGTGTCTGACTCTCAGCGACCCCATGGACTGCAGC
Source organism: Cephalophus harveyi (assembly GCA_006410635.1). Lineage (NCBI taxonomy): Eukaryota > Metazoa > Chordata > Mammalia > Artiodactyla > Bovidae > Cephalophus > Cephalophus harveyi. The sequence goes on along the minus strand of SJYT01071315.1, from coordinate 35,326 downwards.
CTATCAGGCTCCTCCACCCATGGGATTTTCCAGCAAGAGTACTGGAGTGGGGTGCCATCGCCTTCTCCATCAGTCATCTAATTTGCATATATTTTCACCCATTCATTAGGTTGTTTCCATTCTGTCAATGGTTTTCTTTGCTGTGCAGAAGCTTTTCAGTCTATTTAGGTCCCGTTTGGTTATTTTTGCTTTCTTTCCTTTGCTTTAGGAGACAGATCCAGAAAAAGCAGTGTTGTGATACATGTCAGAGAGTGTCCTGCCTGTGTTTTCTTCCAGGAGTTTTATGGTTTCTGGCCTTACATTTTGGTCGTTAGTCCGTTTTGAGTTGCAGCCAGCAGGGGCTGCTCGTCCTCACCGTGTACAGGCTGCTGGCTTCTCTTGTTGCGGAGCACAGGCTCCAGGCACGCGGGCTTAGTTGCCCTGAAGCATGTGGAATCTTCCCAGACCAGGGATTGACCCCCTGTCCTCTGCATAAGTAGGCAGAGTCTTAACCGCTGGACCACCAGTGCTTAAATCCTTGCCTTTATTTTTGAATATAGTGTGAGAAAATTTTCCAAGTTCATTCTTTTACGTGTAGCGCACCAGGTATTGAAGACACTGGTTTTTCTCCATTGTCTATTCTTGCCTCCTTTGTGGTAGATTAATTGACCGTAATAGGCCTGTGGCTTTATTTCCGGGCTCTCTGTTCCAGTGATCTGTTAATGCATGTCCCTTTTTGTGCCAGCACCACACTGTTTTCATTATTGTAGCTGTGTAGTGCAGTCTGATCAGGAAGCACGGTTCCTCCAGCTCCTCCTTCTTTCTTCATATTGTTTTCACTATTCAGGGTCTTTCTTGTCTCCATACAAATTTTAAAATTATTTGTTCCAGTTCTGTGAAAAACGCCATTGCTGTTTTGATAGAGATCGAATCGAATCTGTAGATTGGTGTAGTTGTTTTAACTCTATTGATTCTTCGAATCTAGAATAACATGCTGTATCTTTCCATCTGTTTGTTTTGTCTCCGGTTTCTTTCATTAGTGTCTTAAAGTTTTTCCAAGTACAGGTCTTTTACCCCCTGCTAAGTTGCTTCCGTCGTGTCCGACTCTGTGCGACCCCATAGACGGCAGCCCATTGGGCTCCCCCATCCCTGGGATTCTCCAGGCAAGAATACTGGAGTGGGTTGCCATTTCCTTCTCCAAAGCATGAAAGTGAAAAGTGAAAGTGAAGTCGCTCAATCGTGTCCAACCCTTAGCGACCCCATGGACTGCAGCCCACCAGGCTCCTCTGTCCATTGGACTTTCCAGACAAGAGTACTGGGGTGGGGTGCCGCTGCCTTCCCCGCTTTTACCCCCTAAGGTAGGTTTATTCTTAGTATTTTGTTCTTTTTTATACGATGGTAAATAGGATGTTTCCTTAATTTCTCTTTCTGATAGTTTGTTGTTGATGCATAGAAATGCAACAGATTTCTATATATACTTTTTTATCCTAAAGTGTTACCAACTTCATTGATGAGCTCCGGTAGTTTTCTGGTGGTATCTTTAGGAATTTCTATTTATAATATCCTGTCATCTGTAAATAGTGATGGTTTTACTTCTTCCTTTCCAATTTGGATTCCTTTTCTTTCTTTTTCTTGTCTGGTTGCTGTGGCTGGGACTTCCAATACTAAGTTGAATGAAAGTGGTGAGAGTGGGCCTCCTTGTCTTATTCCTGATCTTAGAGAAAATGCAGAAATCCTCACCAAAATATTGACTAACTGAATCCAACAATGCATAAAAGGATCATACACCATCATCAAGCGGGATTTATCTCAGGGATGCAAGGATTTTTCAGTATTTGCAGATCAATCAATGTGATATCCATCTTTACAAATTGAAGAATAAAAACTGTATCTCAGTAGATGCAGAAAAGCTTTTGAGAAAATTCAACATCCATTTATGATAAGAATTCTCCAGAAAGAGGTCGTAGAGGGATCATACCTCAACATAATAAAGTCCACGTGTGACAGACCCACAGCTGACATCAGACTTAATGTTGAAAAGCTGAAAGGCCTTCCTCTAAGACAGGAGCTGTCCGCGTGCTGATCTTCCTACCGGATGCAGCCTCCTCATGGACAGTGCCGCCGCCTGTCTGTGTCCAAGCGGGATTGGTCCCAGGGTTGTCAAGATCTGTGGGCGCGCCAGTCCCTTATGTAATGTGGCAGAGTATTTGCATATAACCTGCCCACATCTGTCTGTATACTTCACTTATTTTAAAAGTTCTATCTGTCTGTGTTGGGTTAGTTACCTCATGTGGGATCTTTGACTGTGGTGTGTGGGCTCTCTTTTGCCGCACGTGGGTGTTGTTGCTCCACAGCCTGTGGGGTCTTAGTTCCCCAGCCGGGAACTGAACCTGATTTCCCTGCATTGCAAGGAGGACTCGTAGCCCCGGACCTCCGGGAAGTCCCCATGTGTGCACTTTAAATCACCTCCAGATAGCTTACGATGCCTAATGCAATACAAATGCTGTGTAAATAGCTGGAGATGCAAAATAAATGGTATATAGAGAATTTCCAGTGCATCAAATTCAAGTTTTGCTTTTTGGAACTTTCTGGAATTTTTTTTCTAAATATTTTTGATCTGTGGCTCACCGAACTCATGAATGCGAAACTACAGATGGGGAGGTGGGGTGGGGTGGTGACTGTAATTTTATCTTTTTGTTTACATTGTGTCCCCAGGGCCTAGAACAGAGTCTGGCTGTGGGTAGGCTCTTAATAAATACTGAATTGGAAAAAATACTGAACTGAATAAAATAATGTAAACCAGTCATCATTGTAACAGTTTCTTGTTGAATATTAATACAGTATTGCTCTTCCCTCTTGATGGAGACTAGGAGATGAACAATATTCCATCAGCCACTGAATACTACAAAGAGGTCTTGAAACAAGACAGTACTCATGTGGAGGCCATTGCGTGCATTGGAAGCAACCACTTCTACTCTGACCAGCCAGAAGTAGCCCTCCGGTTCTACAGGTACACTGCGTTCAGTTTGTAAAACTGCTTTCCTGTGAAATAGTGATGCACAAAGTGATAAAGACGGAACGAAGATGTAGGGAAACAGTGTGTGGGCCGTGTCTATATGAGGCCAAAAATTCAAGCACCCGGATGTCTTATGACTATTGAAGCTATTCTAAATAATTTGGAAATGCAGAAGTATTTAGCATCCTACAGAAACACACCTGGATAAATGCCTTCTTTTAACACCATGTCGGTGTATGTGAATCAGCCATTTTGTCATCAACCAATAACAACAGTTACTAGACGCTTCCACGTCACGGCCTCCATTAATACTACTGTACATAGTGTCAAAACCTTAAAGGTAAAATAATAATGTGATTTGTAAAGAGCAGTGGACCCCAGGCTCTAAAGTTGTGAGGAGGACCTTAAAACAGAATCCCACAGACATGTTTGCAAAATCTGAACTAGTTATTCTCACTGGTTCTTTGAGCACATACTTATTTTATCCTGTAGATGGTTTCTGAGATTAATTTTTAAATTGTGACTTCCTCTTTGGCCCTTGGGTAATAAACAGGGAGATAACTGGCAGCCGACAGGAGTTCTTTCTAAATACATGTTGGAGCACAAAAGGTAATAATATGAATGCCAGCCTGCGCCCACACAGCCGTCTCGACTGCCCTACCCCCGGAGCGGGTCACGGGTTCCTCGGGCAGCTGGGGTGATTTTCACATGCTTGTCTGAACTCTCTCATCCTTCGGGATTAATGGTGAATAGAAGCAAAATAGGGTTGTTGAGCTGCAGCGTGAAAGCTAAATGGGGAACATCGGGATCCCCCGACAGTCTTGTCTTCCTGAGTAGAAGCTCACTGGCGGTCACTGGATGTAGCTGAACCACAGAACACAACCAGAATCCAACTCAGCTGAAACCTCGGGAGGCTAAACAAAGGCCTCGAACTCGGTTAGAAGGCCTTAGAAACTTCCCTTCTGAGCCCTAAAGTTGCATGAGGCCAAAGTGTGTAGGGTTTTGCTTTATGTGACTATTTATTTATTATTTTGATACTCTAGCAAAGCTTTTGGTGGGGGGAAGTTAGATAAGTTATTTCTGACTTTGCCTCTGGATACATTTCTCATGATTGGAACCATTACAAAAGGCATGCTTTTTAATTTGCTTTGAACTCTTTTTCATTTACCATAATACTTTCTGTTCTTTGGAGGGTATTAAAAACATATAAAATGAATTCACTTCTAACTTTATAAAAAATATGTCAATATCTGTAAAGTTGATCTGACACCAGAGTGTGTGTGTTCTTTTCAAAAAGGCGACTCCTCCAGATGGGTGTTTACAACTGCCAGCTTTTTAACAACCTGGGACTGTGTTGCTTCTTCGCCCAGCAGTACGATATGACTCTGACCTCGTTTGAACGTGCCCTTTCTCTGGCTGAAAATGAAGAAGAGGTAGCTGACGTCTGGTACAACTTGGGGCATGTCGCTGTGGTACGTTGTTTCCCTGATGTAGTTTCTGTTCTAGAAAAGGTAGGCACACGTTAGTCTTGAAGAAATTTTCACGTACTGGAAATCCAGGTTTGGTTACAGTCCTTGTACCAGTTTATAGAGATTGCTGGGAGTCACCCAAACTCGTTTTACATCCCCAGGTTAATCCCCTTACATACAAGTCACAGCCGACTCCTGTGTCGGGACGTGTCATTTTCTCTGCGGTGGCAGGAGAGATGTGTATGGGGCGAGGAGGTCGGAGGGGCGGGAGGAAGTGGCCGGATTTGTGTGTGCAAGTTTGCGCTCTTCTCTTACAGGGAATAGGGGACACGAACCTGGCCCACCAGTGCTTCCGGCTGGCTCTGGTGAGCAACAACCACCACGCCGAGGCCTACAACAACCTGGCCGTGCTGGAGATGCGGAGGGGCCACGTGGAGCAGGTCAGCCAGCCCCGCGGGCCGCGGACAGCCTGCTTGCTTCCCAGAGCAGTGGCCACGTGCAGCCGTCTTCACACCTGACAGTTTCAAAACGAGCTCTGGGGTCTGACTGCCCAGGGTTTGCGTCCTGGGGTTGGCAGCGTGACCTTGGACAAGTCACTTAACCTTTCAGTGTCCGAAACAGCACAGAGTTTATTAGGGCAAAACCGCACCTCTCCAGTCTGTCCTATGGTTGTGAACCGTTCCACCGTTCACAGCCCCCCGACCGCCACCCCGCTGCTCAGGCCCGCATCCTAGAACCCCCTTAATTTTAATGATATTTAATGCAAATGGAATATTTCTGTTAGCAAAAGTCTACACTTCCATAAGAGAAAGTACAATGTTAAAAAGAAATGCTATGATTTAAAAAAGAAAAGTTTTCAGTTCATATGTGTGTTACCAAAAAACTACCAGACGTGAATGATCTGTACTTGTGTGTGTGTGCACACACTGCAAAGCTCTCTCTTTTTAGAAGTGTATGCATGAATCAAGATACATTCAGATGGATTCAGATACTGTATGTGTTTTTCTTTGGGACTGGATTTTAACAAAAAGTTTATTGAAAATCAAAGATACCCTTTATGAATTTTAAAAACCAGATATTTTTTCAACATTACTACATTAGCAACCTTTTGAAAGCTCCCAGAGCATGTTATTATATCTTAAATACAATAGTTTTTATTGAGCCATCAGGGCTTCCCTGGTAGCTCAGAGGTTAGAGCGTCTGCCTGCATTGAGGGAGACCTGGGTTCGATCCCTGGGTTGGGAAGATCCCCTGGAGAAGGAAATGGCAACCCACTCCAGTATTCTTGCTGGGAGAATCCCATGGACAGAGGAGCCTGGTGGGCTACAGTCCACAGGGTCGCAAAGAGTCGGACACGACTGAGCCACTTCCCTTCACTTCACTCCACGATAGTTTTTCCTTAAGTTTCCTGTCTTAAGAGATATTACCCTAACCAAAACGTATCATTGTCTGTGGTAAATTACAGACTGAACTGAGTTGGCTGTTTTAGCATGCAGATGTCAATTTATTTTTATGAGACTATCAGTGACAGGAAAAGAAAACAGGTTTATGAGTTCATAACTAGACAACTGTAATGGAGCAGAAATTATTTACATGATTGGTTATTTTTCTCATACTTTTTAAAGACAATTGTAATCTAGGTGAAAAAATTTTTATATTGAAGTAACACAGTCAAGCAATTTACCTTGGGTTTGTATGTTTTGCAGATACTATGTTTTTTTTTTTTAATTCATTTCTTATTTTTTCTGGTTCTCATTCTGTGATCTTATTCTGGTCTGCTGTTCCGTACAGATTGGAGATCTACAGAGGAGTTATGCTGCTGCTAAGAAGTCTGAAGCAGCATTTCCAGATCATGTGGACACTCAACACTTAATTAAGCAGTTAAAGCAGCATTTTGCTATGCTCTGATTTTTCCTCAGTTAAATATATTCATATATATATATATATATATGTATTTAGGGAAAAAGTAGCATTGTATATATATTTGTAATACAAACCTGTGCTTGATATTAGTGAAGGTGACATAGTGGGATTTAAACCAGAATGTTTAAAACTGCATAATAATAACTTTATAAGGTAATATCATAAAAGACAAGATTTAATCTCTTGTAAGCAGATTGTGAACTCTCCCATGGTATATGATAGATGTTTGTTTACAATGTTTACAAAACATTTTCATGAATTTCTTCAAATTCTTAAAAATACACATTGTTAATGTCCTTCAGTGGGCCATTAGCTAGCATGTAGCTTAAGAAGTGTGAAATCTGCCTTTAAAGTTGCACTTTTATGGCTAAAACTTATATACTTACCCTTGGTACAGACTTTAGAAATTAAAGGTTGTATTTCAAACTATTTTTTATGAAATGCTTTGTGAGACATTCTACATTTTCTTATATATTATGCTTTAAATAAATGTGTATAAAATACCATCCTTCTGTTGCTTTTCATGAGTTTTCATTTCAGTCATCTCAGATGAAACAAGTTTTCCAGAAGTCCAGAAATGAAGTCTTAGAAATCAAGTCATTATCCTAATTTTGTTTTAAATGATGTACCATCAATTTTGCTTTTTCCTGAGAAGCTGTTTATGGGGTATCATGTTGTCAGTCTAAGAATATCAGGATTAGGAGTGGAGTCATAAGCCACAAGTCCCGCATGGTCAGCCCCGAGAAGTTTAGGAGCTGTCTCTTATACACATCTCCCCCAGAAACTTCTCTTTTCCAACTGCCCCTTCCCCGCCAACCCCTGCCTCCAGGGAACCCCGTCCATGCCGCACATATCCTCCACTCTCTGTCCCCCGCCCCTCCTCCAGGCCACTGTCTCCTGCCTGGATGAGCGCGGGAGTCTCCCAGGAGTGGTCTCTGTTTCCACTCCATCAGCAAGGAAGTGCACCCTGTAGTATATTTTCCTCAGGACAGCCTTAGGGTCTGTTTTTAAAACTAGATTATTTCATCACTGCTTTGCTTAGCATCCTCCAAAGGCTCCTCCCTGCAACTCAGAGTATGTGAATAGTTTGAACTTCAAACCTTCGCCTTCAGGGCCCCACATTGTCTGGCCTCCGGGGCCCCCCTCAGACCACGCTTTGCCACCAGTCCTTCCCCCGGCGGTCAGACGCGTGAGCTGCTGGCTGCTGGGCGGCCTGTTCCTACTGAGGGGCCTTTGGACTAGACTTCTTTCAGATCCGACAGGGACTCTTTTGATCGTTCGGGTCTTCGCTTAATTACCACCTCTTCAGAAAGACCCACTTGACCGTCAGTCTAGAGGGGCCCTCACTATCGTCTCCTGGTGTTTTCTCCTTCAGTCCTTGTCATTTTATCAGATACTTTCAGTCTGTGTGTAGAATGCAGAATGCTCGCTGTGTGAAAGCAGGGGTCTTCACTGTCTTCTAACTGCTGTATTTTCAACACCAGAACCGTTGCCTGACACTGGGGAGGTGCTTAGTGTGGGTGGAATGCGCGGATGATAAATAAAATAGTCATCACAGGCGCTGACCTGAAGCGGTTCTTGTGAAGGTGAGCCGCTTGTGCATGTAAAGTGCTTGGAATAGTAAAGTCACGTGATAGATGCTTAATACGTTATATTTTGTTGTTATCATTTATCTAATGGGAAGTTTAAAAGCTAAATGCACTCATACCATATTAATGACAGTCAAGATAAGTAGCTGTTCCATTCCCTGTATTAGAGATGGCGAGACAGACTAGAGGAAGGTAAGTAACTAACCGAGGTCACAGACCCTGTGCGCAGCACGCCAGGACGGTAGCCTCCAGCCTGGCCTCCGGAGCGTGTTGCTAAACCTGAGAAAACAAGCCAAGAGGCCACCGTGGATGCGGCCTTTGCTTCACAGCATTTTCCCAAAGCGAGTAAAGTGGCTGTGTGTTTTGTAAACAAAAGCTCACTGCTCTGAAGTGGGAACTTGTTCCGTCATGGAACTTTGTATCCATTTGAAGCAAGCACTTTTTATGATTTTCTCTGTTTTCATGTTGGTGATTTTCTTTCCCTCCTACTTAGTCATTTCTATAGTATGCAGTTGATTTGAAATGTTTCGGTGAAAGGTCTCACTATTATTAAAAATTATACTTCAGTTCCCCTGGAGAAGGACATGGCAGCCCACTCCAGCACTCTTGCCTGGAAAATCCCATGGACAGAGGAGCCTGGTGGGCTGCGGTCCGTGGGGTCGCAGAGAGTCAGACACAACTGAGCACACACACAGATACTTCAATTAAAAGAAACTAGCAAATCATGAAATTAATACCTACCATCTTATATAAACTATTATTTTCCGTTAAAAAAAAAGGTTTTAAGAATTTGTCCTCAGGGTCATACGTCGAAGTTTAGCTACAAGTTGAAAGGCTGTGCCGGCAGCTTAGGAATGCTGAGTGTGGTCCTGACAGCGAGGGCACAGGCTGCTCGTGTCACCCTGGTCTCTGCCACGAGCGATCCTGGGAGCCTGCAGGCCACAAAGCTTGATGTGAGTTTTGTCTTTCGAGTGCTTTAGCGAGCGGAAAGCTTGTCATTTTCGGTTGCCTTCAGTTGTCTTTTTCAGGTCAGCAGTATAGTAAGTGCTTGCTCATTGTCGTCCAGCGCAGAACGTGGCGATCTGAATTGGCAGTGCTTTTTGATGGCGCATTAGAGGAGGTAGTTGAAAGGCTACTAAATCAATCAACAGCAACAAAAGCTAGATTGATAAGACTTTTTTTTTAGCATTGAGAGGACTATATTTTGAGTTGTACATCATATTGAAATATAAACTATAAGAACAGTGGTTCTCACATTACTTTTCAATTCTATTCTTTTCTCCATATTTTGAAGCATTTTATTTTTAATATAATTTTGACAAGATATAAGTAGTTAATTGTGTATCTGTAAATTGTATTTCACAGAAATTCATCCATGTTTATCACAGAATCATGTTTTTTTAAAAGTCCTTTCCTAGGTAAAGTATTCTTCTACCAAAAAAAATATCACCAGTATAGTGCTAATATATGCTCATATGCCTTTGGTCTCTCTCTCCTTTTTTTCTTTTCTAAACAGGCAAAAGCACTGTTACAAACTGCATCATCTTTAGCTCCCCATATGTACGAGCCACATTTTAATTTTGCAACAATTTCTGATAAGGTATTCTTTCTTTATCAATTTATTATCTGACCTATTTGTTTTCTTCTTTTGTGTGTGTGTGTGTGTGTGTGTGTGTGTGTGTGTGTGTTTTATTCCTTGTTTTTAAAAATTGTACAGATAAATAAGGACATTCTAACCATAACTTCCTGAGAGAAATGGTTTTGTAAACACTTGATTATTTACACATATGTCTTCATTTTAAGGGAACGTTTAATACACTTTAAGTATATTTATCACTGAATATTAGCTAAGCTTAATACCATTATGGATTGCAGAAGAATTATTTTATGTTTTAAAAGATGACATTTAATCATTGAAAAACTGCTCATTAACTCCTGGTTTGGGGAGGATTTAGTAATTAGTGTTTTTTTATAGGGAAATCCTGTATATCATTTATAGATCATATAGTCACCAAGTCTAGCATGATGCTATAAAATTAGGGATGTTAGTGAAAGCTGTTTCAGCAATGAACAATATAGGAAAGAAGCAACTGTTGATACTGTGTTACAAGTCAATTAACATCCAAGAGCTAAAAGAAATTGTGTGTCCTTTTACAATAAGAAGAAAGAAAGAAAAGTCGTCTAATAACTTTTACTTGCAAGACTTCCTTTAACATGGAAGATGAGTTTTGAGGATAAGGAAATGGCTAAAAATATTTGCTGATGTAAAAACTCTTTCTTTATAGACCCAGAAAGTTATAAAAATCATTTTTCATAACACAAATGTGAGCTCATTCATTCTCTTGTGTTTTGAAAATAAAATATGGTGTTTTTTTTTTTTTATAAATTGTCATTTTTGAGAGCTTGTTAAGTGCTAGTCACTGTTCCGGGTACTCTCCACACCTCTAATTCTCTCAACAGCGCTGCAATGTAGGTAACCCTTACCTTCCCTATGCATTTTTTCATACAACTGATGTTCCACTTGTGGAATTGTATGAACAGCCACTACATACCGGGGCGCTGCTGTAGGCACAGAACATGTTAGTAGTGAAGGAAACAAGAGGAGACTTCTGCCTCATGCAGCTCACATTCTAACGGAAGCCAAGGCTCTGGAACTTAAAAGACTTCCCTGGAGCTCCATGGCAGTGGCAGATTCAGAATTCAGACCCAGCTCCCACGGGTTTCCCAATGCGCTGTGCTGCCACTGGGCGTCCCTGGTGGCTCAGAAGGTAAAGAGTCTGCCTGCAATGCAGGAGAGCCTGGTTCGATCCTGGAGTCGGGAAGATCCCCTGGAGGAGGGAATGGCTACCCACTCCAGTATTCTTGCCTGGAAAATTCCATGGACAGAGGAGCCTGGCGGGTTACAGTCCATGGAGTCACAAAGACTCAGACACAACTGAGCAAATAAGTATGCACACACTTGCTGCCAGTTAGTTAAACCACAAAGAAGCCTTGATTACTTTCTTTCAGGAGTGTTATTAAATTTTAATGATATTTAATGCAAATGGAATATTTCTGTTAGCAAAAGTCTACACTTCCATAAGAGAAAGTACAATGTTAAAAAGAAATGCTATGATTTAAAAAAGAAAAGTTTTCAGTTCTTATGTGTGTTACCAAAAAACTACCAGACGTGAATGATCTGTACTTGTGTGTGTGTGCACACACTGCAAAGCTCTCTCTTTTTAGAAGTGTATGCATGAATCAAGATACATTCAGATGGATTCAGATACTGTATGTGTTTTTCTTTGGGACTGGATTTTAACAAAAAGTTTATTGAAAATCAAAGATACCCTTTATGAATTTTAAAAACCAGATATTTTTTCAACATTACTACATTAGCAACCTTTTGAAAGCTCCCAGAGCATGTTATTGTATCTTAAATACAATAGTTTTTATTGAGCCATCAGGGCTTCCCTGGTAGCTCAGAGGTTAGAGCGTCTGCCTGCATTGAGGGAGACCTGGGTTCGATCCCTGGGTTGGGAAGATCCCCTGGAGAAGGAAATGGCAACCCACTCCAGTATTCTTGCTGGGAGAATCCCATGGACAGAGGAGCCTGGTGGGCTACAGTCCACAGGGTCGCAAAGAGTCGGACACGACTGAGCCACTTCCCTTCACTTCACTCCACGATAGTTTTTCCTTAAGTTTCCTGTCTTAAGAGATATTACCCTAACCAAAACGTATCATTGTCTGTGGTAAATTACAGACTGAACTGAGTTGGCTGTTTTAGCATGCAGATGTCAGTTTATTTTTATGAGACTATCAGTGACAGGAAAAGAAAACAGGTTTATGAGTTCATAACTAGACAACTGTAATGGAGCAGAAATTATTTACATGATTGGTTATTTTTCTCATACTTTTTAAAGACAATTGTAATCTAGGTGAAAAAATTTTTATATTGAAGTAACACAGTCAAGCAATTTACCTTGGGTTTGTATGTTTTGCAGATACTATGTTTTTTTTTTTTTTAATTCATTTCTTATTTTTTCTGGTTCTCATTCTGTGATCTTATTCTGGTCTGCTGTTCCGTACAGATTGGAGATCTACAGAGGAGTTATGCTGCTGCTAAGAAGTCTGAAGCAGCATTTCCAGATCATGTGGACACTCAACACTTAATTAAGCAGTTAAAGCAGCATTTTGCTATGCTCTGATTTTTCCTCAGTTAAATATATTCATATATATATATATATTCTCACATTCTAACGGAAGCCAAGGCTCTGGAACTTAAAAGACTTCCCTGGAGCTCCATGGCAGTGGCAGATTCAGAATTCAGACCCAGCTCCCACGGGTTTCCCAATGCGCTGTGCTACCACTGGGCGTCCCTGGTGGCTCAGAAGGTAAAGAGTCTGCCTGCAATGCAGGAGAGCCTGGTTCGATCCTGGAGTCGGGAAGATCCCCTGGAGGAGGGAATGGCTACCCACTCCAGTATTCTTGCCTGGAAAATTCCATGGACAGAGGAGCCTGGCGGGTTACAGTCCATGGAGTCACAAAGACTCAGACACAACTGAGCAAATAAGTATGCACACACTTGCTGCCAGTTAGTTAAACCACAAAGAAGCCTTGATTACTTTCTTTCAGGAGTGTTATTAAATTTTAATGATATTTAATGCAAATGGAATATTTCTGTTAGCAAAAGTCTACACTTCCATAAGAGAAAGTACAATGTTAAAAAGAAATGCTATGATTTAAAAAAGAAAAGTTTTCAGTTCTTATGTGTGTTACCAAAAAACTACCAGACGTGAATGATCTGTACTTGTGTGTGTGTGCACACACTGCAAAGCTCTCTCTTTTTAGAAGTGTATGCATGAATCAAGATACATTCAGATGGATTCAGATACTGTATGTGTTTTTCTTTGGGACTGGATTTTAACAAAAAGTTTATTGAAAATCAAAGATACCCTTTATGAATTTTAAAAACCAGATATTTTTTCAACATTACTACATTAGCAACCTTTTGAAAGCTCCCAGAGCATGTTATTATATCTTAAATACAATAGTTTTTATTGAGCCATCAGGGCTTCCCTGGTAGCTCAGAGGTTAGAGCGTCTGCCTGCATTGAGGGAGACCTGGGTTCGATCCCTGGGTTGGGAAGATCCCCTGGAGAAGGAAATGGCAACCCACTCCAGTATTCTTGCTGGGAGAATCCCATGGACAGAGGAGCCTGGTGGGCTACAGTCCACAGGGTCGCAAAGAGTCGGACACGACTGAGCCACTTCCCTTCACTTCACTCCACGATAGTTTTTCCTTAAGTTTCCTGTCTTAAGAGATATTACCCTAACCAAAACGTATCATTGTCTGTGGTAAATTACAGACTGAACTGAGTTGGCTGTTTTAGCATGCAGATGTCAGTTTATTTTTATGAGACTATCAGTGACAGGAAAAGAAAACAGGTTTATGAGTTCATAACTAGACAACTGTAATGGAGCAGAAATTATTTACATGATTGGTTATTTTTCTCATACTTTTTAAAGACAATTGTAATCTAGGTGAAAAAATTTTTATATTGAAGTAACACAGTCAAGCAATTTACCTTGGGTTTGTATGTTTTGCAGATACTATGTTTTTTTTTTTTATAATTCATTTCTTATTTTTTCTGGTTCTCATTCTGTGATCTTATTCTGGTCTGCTGTTCCGTACAGATTGGAGATCTACAGAGGAGTTATGCTGCTGCTAAGAAGTCTGAAGCAGCATTTCCAGATCATGTGGACACTCAACACTTAATTAAGCAGTTAAAGCAGCATTTTGCTATGCTCTGATTTTTCCTCAGTTAAATATATTCATATATATATATATATGTATTTAGGGAAAAAGTAGCATTGTATATATATTTGTAATACAAACCTGTGCTTGATATTAGTGAAGGTGACATAGTGGGATTTAAACCAGAATGTTTAAAACTGCATAATAATAACTTTATAAGGTAATATCATAAAAGACAAGATTTAATCTCTTGTAAGCAGATTGTGAACTCTCCCATGGTATATGATAGATGTTTGTTTACAATGTTTACAAAACATTTTCATGAATTTCTTCAAATTCTTAAAAATACACATTGTTAATGTCCTTCAGTGGGCCATTAGCTAGCATGTAGCTTAAGAAGTGTGAAATCTGCCTTTAAAGTTGCACTTTTATGGCTAAAACTTATATACTTACCCTTGGTACAGACTTTAGAAATTAAAGGTTGTATTTCAAACTATTTTTTATGAAATGCTTTGTGAGACATTCTACATTTTCTTATATATTATGCTTTAAATAAATGTGTATAAAATACCATCCTTCTGTTGCTTTTCATGAGTTTTCATTTCAGTCATCTCAGATGAAACAAGTTTTCCAGAAGTCCAGAAATGAAGTCTTAGAAATCAAGTCATTATCCTAATTTTGTTTTAAATGATGTACCATCAATTTTGCTTTTTCCTGAGAAGCTGTTTATGGGGTATCATGTTGTCAGTCTAAGAATATCAGGATTAGGAGTGGAGTCATAAGCCACAAGTCCCGCATGGTCAGCCCCGAGAAGTTTAGGAGGGACCCAGTACCATGAGTGGTAACATCCTAGGAAGGCTCACTCTCCAGTGTTTCCTGGACCGCTCAGTGACGGCTTCTCACAAGGAAGTGCGTTCAAGGGGCTTTGGGATCTGTCCATGGTACTTCTCATTGTTTTAACTTTGTGAAAACTGTTTTATGGGTATTTGTTTCTGTTCCGATGATATAAATTGTACTGCTTAGCTGATGAAACACAAAAGGTGTGAATGCAGTGAATAAGATTGTTAGAGGCTGGAAGTAACTTCAGAGAATGTGTCAATGAATCTCGCTGCGGGGAGGAGGCCAGGCCCCGTGTCACACCTGACTCTGCCCTTCAGGCTGGAACCTCCCCTGGTTCTCCCTGAGAGGCTACCACTTGCTGGGCTTGTGAGAAATTCCTCAAGCACTGTCAAATTTCCTAGCACTGTATTCAGTATTTAGGTTCAAATTTTATATTGTGAATTGTTTTCTTAGTTAATTTAAAATAAGAACTAGTAGGCAATGACACCCCACTCCAGTACTCTTGCCTGGAAAATCCCATGGACGGAGGAGCCTGGTAGGCTGCAGTCCATGGGGTCGCTGAGAGTTGGACGCGACTCAGTGACTTCACTTTCACTTTTCACTTTCATGCACTGGAGAAGGAAATGGCAACCCGCTCCAGTGTTCTTGCCTGGAGAATCCCAGGGACGAGGGAGCCTGGGGGGCTGCCGTCTACGGGGTCGCGCAGAGTGGGACACGACTGAAGTGACTTAGCAGCAGCAGCAGCAACAGTGGCTAGCATTTACCAAGGATGTTGTGTGTGCCGAGCACTGCTCAAGCCCTGGGTAAGGAGTGACATTTCATCCCCATTGCCGTCCTGTGAAACGCTGTTATTCCCATTTTTCTTGTGAAAAACATGAAGCACAGAGCAATCATATAGCTTGCCCAAGTTGTCACGCTCAGTAAGTGTCAGAGCTGGGATTCAAGTGCACATTTACTCTAGTGGTTAATAACATACCCAGGAGCCAGGTGCATATTATTTGTAAAGAAATGGGTATAAGGCAGACCACAGACTTGTGTGTGGCCTCTGAGTATGTGTTTTTTAACTACTGTGTCAAATCTCTTAGTGTCTCTTCTGTAAATAAAGCTATCATTTAAAATGAATGTTATATGCATTAGTAAAATTGAATAATAAGGGGATATTAACCACTGTGATGACCAGTATTGCATAGGAACCTGTAATGTTAGGTCCATGAATCAAGGTAAATTGGACATTATCGAGCAGGAGATGGTGAGAATAAACAGTGACATCTTAGGAAGCAATGAACTAAGATGGACAGGAATGGGCAAATTTAATTCAGATGACCATTATACCTACTACTGTGGGCAAGAATCCCATAGAAGAAATGGAGTAGCCCTCATAATCAGCAGAAGAGTCCAAAATGCAGTAGTTGGGTGCAAACTCAAAGATGGCAGAATGATCCTGGTTCGTTTCCAAGGCAAGTCATTCAGCATCACAGCAACCCAAGTCTATGTCCCTACCACTGATGCCGAAGAAACTGGAGTTGATCAGTTCTGTGAAGACCTAGAAGATCTCCTGGAACTAACACCAAAAATAGATGTTCTATTCATCACTGGGGACTGGAATGCAGAAGTAGGAAGTCAAGAGATACCTGGAGTAACAAGCAAGTTTGGCCTTGGAGAATAAAATGAAGTGGAGCAAAGGCTAACTGGATCTTCCAAGAGAATGCACTGGTCATAGAAAATGCCCTTTTTTAACAACATAAGAGAAGACTTTACACACGGACATCACCAAATGGCCAATAGTGAGATCAATTTGATTACATTCTTTGTAGCCAAAGATGGAGAAGCTGTTTACAGTCAGCAAAAACAAGATCTGGAACTGACTATGGCTTGGGTCATCAGCCTCTCATAGCAAAATTCAGGCTTGAACTAAAGAAACGGGAAAACCACTAGGCCAGCCAGATATGACTTAAATCTCCTATGAATATGCAGTGAAGGTAATGAATAGATTCAAGGAATTAGAACTTGTAAACAGTGTGCCTGAAGATCTATGGAGGGGGGTCTGTAATATTGTACAGGAGGCAGCAAACAAAACCATCCCAGAGAAGAAAGAAAAGCAAGAAGGTAATGTGGTTATCTGAGGAGGCCTTACAAACAGCTAAAGAAAGAAGAGAACCAAAAAAAAAAAAAAAGCAAGGGAGAAAGGGAAAGATATCCAGCTAAATGCAGATTTCCAAAGGACAGCAGGGAGATACAAGAAGGTCTTCTTCAATGACCAGTGTGTAAAACTAGAAGAAGACATCAGAAGGGGAAAGACTAGAGATGTCTTCAGGAAAATTGGAGATACCAAAGCAACATTTTGCCCAAAGATGGGCACAATAAAGGACATAAAAGGTAGAGACTAGTAGACACTGAAGAGATCAAGAAGCGATGGAGAGAATACACAGAAGAGCTGTATGAAAACGTCCAGATGAGCTGATGACTGAGGGTGCAGTCAGCCACCCAGAGCCAGACATTCTAGAGGGCGAAGTCTAGTGGGCCTTAGGAAGCACTGCTGTTAAAGCTAGTGGATGCGGTGGAAGTCCAGTAGAACTATTCAAAATCTTAAAGGATGATGCCATCAAGGTGTACGCATTCAATATGTGAGCAAATTTGGAAGACCCAGGAGTGGCCTCAGGACTACAAAAGGTCAATCCTCATCCCAGTTCCCAAGAACAGTAATACTAAAGAATGTGCTAACCATCGGACAGTTGCACTCATCTCCCATGCTAGTAAGGTCACACTTAAAATCTTGCATGCTAGACTTTAGCATTATGTGAACCGAGAACTTCCAGATGTCCAAGCTGGAGTTAGAAAAGAAAAAGGAACCAGAGATCGAATTGCCAACATTCACTGGATCATAGAGAAAGCTAGGGAATTCCAGCAAAACATCTACTTTTATTTCATTGACTACATCAAAGCCTTTGAGTGTGTGGATCATAATAAACTGTGGAAAGCTGTTAAAGAGATGGGAATACCAGACCATCTACATGTCTCTTGAGAAACCCGTATTCAGGTCAAGAAGCAACGGTTAGAACCCCGTAGAGAACAACTGATTGGTTCAAGATTGAGAAAGGAGTGCGACAGGGCCGTCTGCTGTCACCCCGTTTGTTTAACCTATAACTGAGCACGTCATGAGAAATGCCGGGCTGGATGAGTTACAAGCTGGAATCGACGGCTGGGAGAAACATCGACAGCCTCAGATATGCGGATGATACCACTCTAATGGCAGAAAGTGAAGAGGAACTAAAGAGTCTCTTGATGAGCATGAAGGAGGAGAGTGAAAGAGCAGGCTTAAAACTAAGTATTAAAAACCCTAAGATCACGGCCTTCGGCACCATTACTGCATGGCAAACAGAGGGGGGAAATGTGGAAGTAGTGACAGATTCCCTCTTCTCCGGCTCCACAATCGCTGCAGATGCTGACTGCAGCCCTGGAATCAAAGACGACTGCTTCTTGGCAGGAAAGCTATGACAAACCTAGACTGTGTTGAAAAGCAGAGACATTCCTCAGTGACAAAAGTCTGTATAGTCAAGGCACGGTCTTCCCGGTGGTCACATACATTTGTGAGAGCTGGACTGTGAAGAAGGCAGAGCACCAAAGAACTGATGCTTTTGAACTGTGGTGCTGGAGAAGACTCCTGTGAGTCCCTTGGACTGCAGGGAGATCAAACCAGTCAATCTTAAGGGAAATCAACCCTGAAGGCTCATTGGAAGGACTGATGCTGAAGCTGAAACTCCAGTATTTTAGTTTTTGGATGTGAACAGCCGACTCATTGAAAAAGTCCCTGACGCTGGGAAAAACTGAGAGCAGAAGAAGGCGTCAGAGGATGAGGTGGCTGGATGGCATCACCAACACAATGGACGTGAACTTGGGAAAACTTTGGGAGATGGTGAGGGACTAGGGGGCCTGGCGTGTTGCAGTCCATGGGGTCACAAGGAGACACGACTGGCTTACTGAACAACAAATTAACACAGCAAAAAATGAGCAGGTCAGTATTCCTGAAGTGATACGGAGAGATTTTTTTGTCTTGAATTTATGTTAATTCAATGTGAACACCAGTGCAAAGAATGACTCAGGATGGCTAAGGGCAGAATGATGACATAACACTGCGTCAGGGGTTACATCCATCTTTGTAACAAAATTACCTCTGGGCTGCATAACTTCTGGCTTCCATGCCAGCACTGCTATATAAGGAAGGTTAACAACTGTCCTCCACCATGATGAAAAACGTGTCCAATCCATGTATAAATCGTTCAGCCAAAATTTACATTACTGAGCTTCCAGCTGCTGAAAATGAGATATGGCAAGAAGGCTGCCTGCCCTGAACGATGGCTGGAGTTACGAGTCCTTCCTCCTCGGTGGGCCCCGTCTGAACCGGCCCCTGTGGTGCTGCGGCTCGGTGACATTTCTAACTGGTGGTCGCCAGGATCAGAGCGCCCATCGGATGTAATTTATGGCCTGGAGACAGGAAGATTAATAAAGATAGCCCATTACTTTTAATGTACCACCAACTATTTATTAAAACGAGGGATTTCTATTAAGCACTTTCAACTGGGATTGATATTAAGCATTCAGAAAAACAGCAAAGATTTTAGAACTGATGCAAGAGGACTCTACCTTGGGGAAAAAATGAATGCAGAAATTAGGGGAAATGCCACTTCTGGATAGTTTCAAATTCTAGGGAACAGGAGGATTGAATTGATCCCTGGAGATGTTCCAGAGTTCCAGAATGGTTACCTGGGCTCAGATATCAGGGGGGAAGTTTATCAGTTTGAAAATAACTGCAGTTTTACACCCTTCCATGTTGAGGCATTAGTCCTATTTTTGGCTGATAAAGCCTCTGTCTACAATGCGGGAGACCCAGGTTCGAGCCCTGGGTTGGGAAGATTCCCTGGAGAAGGAAATGGCAATCCACTCCAGTACTACTGCCTGGAAAATCCCATGGGCAGAGGAGCCTGGCAGGCTGCAGTCTATGGGGTCGCAAAGAGTCGGACACGACTGAGCGACTTCCCCATAAAAATTCAACATTTTTGAGAGATGCTGCCATTTTACTTCCTTGATATTAAAGCCCAACTCTTGAGATTAAAGATGGAATTATAATTGTTAAGGACTCAGTTGATAAAGAATCTGCCTGCAATGCAGGAGACCTCGGTTCGATTCCTGGGTAGGGAAGATCCACTGGAAAGGGATAGGCTACCCACTTCAGTATTCTTGGGCTTCCCAGTGACTTAACTGGACTCTATTTCATCAGTGTGGACTATATTTCTTATAACATGGTCCTTTCCCTTACCTGAATCCTGACTGGTAAGGAGGAGTTGATTGGTATAATGTAAATAGCACTAGTGATAAAGAACCCGCCCGCCAAGGCAGCTGACAGAAGAGACTCGGGTTTGATCCCTGGGTCAGAAAGATGCCCTGGAGGAAGCATGGGAACCCACTCCAGCATTCTTGCCTGGAGAATCCCATGGACAGAGGAGCCTGGTGGGCTGCAGTCCACGGGGTCACAAACAGCTGGACACGACTGAGGTGGCTTAGCAGAGAACACAGCGCGGATGGCAGGAACGCTTGCCGAAAGCCCCCGTGCCGTCTTAGTGAAGAGAAAGCCACGCTTAGGCGTTGGGAACAGTCTTTCCTGTTATAAACCAGAGGAGATAGACCCTCTTCCAGTGTTTGAAACTCAAGTTTCAAACGCTGGGCGCCAGCATTTTCTTTCTACGGAAAGGTTTCTCTCATTCCCCATTAAAAAAAAAAGAAAAACCGGTGCCTTTAAGCCCGTCCCTCACAGCACGCCCTTCCTCGCTTTGTCAGAGCGTCTTCAAAGGGCAGATGACGCTCGTTGCCCGCTTCCTCATCGGCCCTGTGATTCCCGACCCTCTTCAGTCTGGCTTCAACTCCCACACCTACTAAGCAGCTCTCGCCGAGGTCACTAATGACTCTCAATAGCAAATCCAGAGTTTTTTTTTTTTACAGTTATTTATTTTTTATTGGAGTGTAAGTATTGCTTTACAATGTCATGTCCATTTCTGCTCTGCAACGTGAATCAGCTGCATGGATGCATATATCCCCTCCCTCCTGCATCTCCCTCCCACCTCACCGCCCCCACCCCACCCACCTAAGTCATCACGGAGCGACTAGCGGAGCTCCCCGTGCTATGCAGTGGCTCCCCTATATACAGTACTTGTCTTTCTCTTTCTGACTCACTTCACTCTTCACAGGCTCCAGGTTCATCCACCTCATTAGAACCTGTCTCTTATACACATCACCGCCCCCACCCCACCCACCTAAGTCATCACGGAGCGACTAGCGGAGCTCCCCATGCTATGCAGCGGCTCCCCACCAGCTTTCTGTTTCACACATTGTTGCTGCGGTTGTTCTTAAGTCACGTCTGAATCTCTGAGACCCCATGGACTGCAGCATGCCAGGCTTCCCTGTCCTTCCCAGTCCAGGCTTCCCAGTCCTTCACTATCTCCCAGAGTCTACTCAAATTCATGTCCATTGAGTCGGTGATGCTAACCATCTCATCCTCTGCCACCCTCATCTCCTTTTGCCTTCAATCTTTCCCAGCATCAGGGTCTTTTCCAATGAGTCAGCTCTTCACATCAGGCGGCCAAAGTGTTGGTTCTTCAGCTTCTGCGACAGTCCTTCCAGTGGATATTCTGGGTTGATTTTCTTTAGGATGGACTGCTTGGATCTTAGGGATTCTTGTGCCTTGTGAAGTTGCTCAGTCATGTCCGACTCTTTGTAATCCATGAACTGTAGCCCACCAGGCTCCTCTGTCCATGGAATTTTCCAGGCAAGAGTAGTGGAGTGGGTTGCCATTTTCTTCTCCAGAGGATCTTCCCAACCCAGGGATTGAACCTGGGTATCCCGCATTGCAGGCAGACGCTTTACCATCTGAGCCACCAGGGAAGCTTTGGGGATTCTGATGTCCCCTAAATTTTGACTGATTTGATCTCAATTTGCACATGGTGGTGTATATATGTCAATCCTAGACAAGGACTGAGAGCGAATGGAAAAAATCCTTGCATGAAGGGTCAGTGGGATTTTGACAGCCAGAGGGGAGAGAGAGGCTGTGGCCAGACGTCCCAGGCAGGGCCTCGGGGGCCTGAGAGCGTGAACCTGGCTGGATGGGAGCTGGGCAGCAGCGTCCTGGTCATGAGAGCTGGGTTTGGAGGCTCAGGAAGGACCAGCAGGTAGGAGGCTTTGAATCGCAAGTTAAGGAGTTTAAGTTTCACCTGAGGGTTGCAAAGTAAGCAGGCATTTTGTAGGGATTGATCTGGGGATAATGTTGAGGATCAGTTGGAGAACATAGAGTTGAATGTAGATTTTATTTATTTATTTTGGACATAGGTTTTAAATCAAGTTTTCTAGGAAGAGTGTGAAAATGAATATATTTACACTAGATAATAGATAGAACTTTCCCAGCTGCCCCACATATGCAGCCGATCAGATAGTTCACGCCACACTTGCGCTTGGTTTCACCCTTTTCTCTTTCCCATCGGTGCCCCAAAGCAGAAAAAATGGCCTAGTCACAGCTCGTGCAAAGAACACTGAATATCACAGATGGTGCTTCATTAATCACACATTTCAACAAATAGTTTTCCTGACAAGATTTCTGTCTTTTCACCAAAGTGGGTCTATGAGTTACGTGACATTTTTGTACTTCATAAAATAGGAATTTGGAGGAAAGAAAAATAATACTGAGTACAGTTTTCTCCACTACAATCTTTGTTTCATCTAGTGTCTGTGGCTAGGCTGTGGGGACTCCGATGTCCCCTCAATTTTGAGAACCACCTTGCTACATGTTTTCTAAGAGTATTTTCACCACTAAATTCCTCAAAAGATGCAAGCTATGGAAGAGTCCTCAGGAAGAAATGTGTGTGTTATTCACCCAGTCGTGTCCGACTCTTTGTGACCCCATGGACTGTAGCCTGCCAGGCTCCTCTGTCCATGGGATTCTCCAGGCCAGAATACTGGAGTGGGTTGCCATGCCCTCCTCCAGGGGACCTTTCTGACCCAGCGATCAAACCCGTGTGTCTCTTGCATTGCAGGCAGATTCTTTACCACTGAGCCATAGGGGAAGCCCTCAAGATGAAACAGATAACCTGAATAGCCCTAAATCTATGAGAGAGTCTACCTGTTAATACAACTTGAATACAGTGCCAGTGGGAGGTGTCCCAGATCCCTTGAGAGAGGGCTTTAAATTGAAGGATTCAGGCCATCATTTGAGATCCTCATGAAATACTTGTGAACAGAGGTGGAGAGAGAGGACATCCAAATAATAAGTAATTATATTACTATTGTTATTATATATTAAGTGCCTGCTGCTTGTAATCTTTGCAACTCTACACTATTATGATTCCCATTTTCCTGGTGACAACCTCAGAAAGGTTACATCATTGTCCAAGGTTACTAGATAGTAAAAAGTGTAGCTGGGAATCACGGCGTCTGGACATGTTATCTGCCTTCAACCAGTTAAGAATAGGCAACCCAGCAAAAGTAGAAGACGAGGTGGTAGCTCTCGGCGAGTTTGAGAAATGAGATGGGACAGAGACGCCTGGGTCACAAACAAGGAGGTATCGCCTATCAGAATGGTCCTGACATTCCCACAGGTTCTATGGGTCATGATCTTGTCTGGTCCTTCCAGCAACCCTATGGGGCTAGCGACCCAGCAGTTTGCATCCCCATCCTCTGAATGAGAAAAACAAAATTCCGAGAGAGAAACTGATCCATCCACAGTCACACAGCTAGCAAGAGACACAGTAAGGGACTTGACAACAGGTCTTCGAATCCCTTCTCCACCATATATTTCCACTTTCCCAACCACGCAGCCTTTGAATAGCAGAGAGAGGAACTGAAAGACAAAATTGCATGCATTAAGCTTTCCTGGCAAAGTTTAGAGACCGTGTTTAGAAACAGTTAGCTCAGATAGTTCTGAGCACGTCTTTAGATACGTTACACTGAGTAAGCATGGACGACGTCCACCACTTCCGAGAGAAGCAGCAGAAGATTCCAAACGGCTCTGACAGAGGCGGGTTGTGTTCCAAGCCCCGCATTCAGACCCGTGCAAGCTTACAGCGGGCTTACTGTGGTTTTATAATCCCTGCTAAGGTTTCGATCAGAAAAAAATGTCTGAAGAGCTTAGACTGAAGAGCACCTGTGTTGCTAGCACTGAGCTGTGTTCTGATCCTGATTTCCCAACCCAAGGCTTCTTGGTTTCCTGTCCATGAAGCTCATTGGCAAGCGGCCTTTCCAGGTGTTACAGCGACTCTCAATAGGAGGAGGAGGGGAGGTGACCGGGCTGAGAAAATCCGAGTCCAGGTCACCCCCCAGGAGGTCCATCGCAAGCAGGACATTTGCAATTGGAGTCTCCCTTTGAAATAGTGGACGCAGAGTGAAGTAAATCAGGCAAATACCGTGTGACATTGCTCATACGTGCGGTCTGAAAAGGAGGCACAGATGACCTTCCTTACAAAACAGAAAGGGACCCACAGAGGCAGGAAACAAATGCAGTTACCGAAGGGAAAGTGGAGGGGAAGGAATGAGTTAGGAGTTTGGGATTAACAGATACACACTGCTGCTGCTGCTGCTAAGTCGCTTCGGTCGTGTCCGACTCTGTGCGACCCCATAGACAGCAGCCCACCAGGCTCCCCTGTCCCTGGGATTCTCCAGGCAAGAACACTGGAGTGGGCTGCCATTTCCTTCTCCAGTGCATGAAAGTGAAAAGTGAAAGTGAAGTCACTCAGTCATGTCCGACTCTTCACGACCCCATGGACTGCAGCCCACCAGGCCCCTCCGTCCATGGGGTTTTCCAGGCAAGAGCACTGGAGTGGGGTGCCACTGCCTTCTCCTACACACAAAATAGACAAACAGGCGGAGAGGCCGGCAGCGAGGCTGTCTGTGGAATTCAGAAGGCAGTTCCAGGGAACGTGGCTCATCATGTATCATATACTGCAAGTGATCACATCTGTGCCCTGGGAACCATTTTTCAGGGGTGGGGACCGGAGTTTGAAGGGTGTCTGTTGGAAGACATTCCCCAACTTACCATCAGCAAGTGTCACATCCTCAGCTCTGTCCAGCTTCAGGTTACAGTTTGGATTGTTGTACTGTATATAAAGGGGAAGGGTGCTGAGAGCGAGGGGGCGGTGCGTGCGGGGGGGCGGGAGGAACAAGTGAGGTCCCTATGCTGCCTTTCTCTCAAGTTTGCTGCGAACATAAAACTGCTTTAAAAAGTAAAGTCTTGAAAAAATAAACAGGGACCTCCTGCATATTCAATATCTTGTCATGACCTATAATGTAAAAGGAGTTGAAAAGATATATATTTATAGGTACAGGTGTAGCTCATATCTGGGCTTCCCTGGTGGCTCAGACGGTAAACAATCTGCCTGCAATGCGTGACACCTAGGTTCGATCCCTGGGTCGGGAAGATCCCTTGGAGGAAGGCATGGCCACCCACTCCAGTATTCTTGCCTGGAGAATCCCCATGGACAGAGGAGCCTGAAGGGCTACAGTCCATGGGGTGGCAAAGAGTCGGACAGGACTGAGTGATTAAGTACAGCACAGCCTAGCTTATATCTATACATCCACCTTGAGTATATAGATAAATAACCGAATCACTTTCCTGTACACCTGAGACATTGTAAATCAACCATATTTAAAAAAAAAAAAAAGCAACCTGGATTTTGCCATTAACCCTAAAGCAATCTGTATTTGTTTTAAGATAAAAATAATACATTCCTCACTTCTTCATATAAAGCAGCTGTTCAGGGCAAAGGTCTGTAATTTGGCCCGAATTCTCCCCAACAGTCGCCGTTGTTACTCTCTCCTTCTATCTCTAGTTTTGTGTAGAAGAACCGAGCGGCTCAAGTCTGCCTCGTTTAACGCCTTGCCTTCCCCACCTCTCCCTCCGGCTTTCCCAGCCTGCTCCCCCTTCTCAGGGCTCAGGGTTCTGTCCTGTCCTGCTCAGCTGCATCTCCTGCTCTGGACCTTTATGTCCCTTCACCCAAATTTGCCCAGTTCTACGTTGCCAACAAAGGTCCGTCTAGTCAAGGCTATGGTTTTTCCAGTAGTCATATATGGATGTGAGAGTTGGACTATAAAGAAGGCTGAGCGCCGAAGAATTGATGCTTTTGAACTGAGGTGTTGGAGAAGACTCTTGAGAGTCCCTTGGACTGCAAGGAGATCCAACCAGTCCATCCTAAAGGAGATCAGTCCTGGGTGTTCATTGGAAGGACTGATGCTGAAGCTGAAATTCAAATACTTTGGCCACTTGATGCAAAGAGCTGACTCATTAGAAAAGACCCTGATGCTGGGATAGATTGAAGGCAGGAGGAGAAGGGGATGACAGAGGATGAGATGGTTGGACGGCATCACTGACGTGATGGACATGAGTTTGGGTAAGCTCCAGGAGTTGGTGATGGACAGGGAGGCCTGGCGTGCTGCGGTCCGTGGGGCGCAGAGTTGGACACGACTGAGCGACTGAACTGAGCTGAAGTTTCTGTCTACTGTGAACACTTTGATGTGTTTCCCCCTCCTAAGGAAAATACTGTGGTTTCCCATGGGATTTCGGGCATCATGGCAGACTTCCATGAGCTATCTGGGGCCCAGAAGAACCCCAGGGCATCCCTCAGCTCACAGGCTGAAAGCAGCTGTTTTAGTGAAGAGCAGGCCTGACTCCGTATCGGATGTTTCTTTTACTTTAACCTTTGCATTCTGTTGCTTTTGTTACAAGTTCATCACTAAAAGGATGTTGCCTATAGCTTAAGGTACAAGTAATGGCCCCACTCTGGGAACGCTGCCTCCCATGTGTGAGAGTTAAGCTAAAATACCTTTGTTTAGCTCACAGGAAAATCCTGACCAGGGTGTTTGAATGGCTGTGAAGAGCTGCAAGAAGGAAGAAGCTAACACATCCCCTGTGGAGTCGAGCCAGAACCAGGAAGGATTGCACTAGCTTATCGTCCTTTGTAGTGACCTCTCACCGCATGCCTTCCTTGCTCTAGAACAGAAGCCAGCCTCCCAGCCTGGGCCAGACGGTTCTCTGGGACACCAGTCCAGCATCTGCTCCGTCTGCTTGCTCCTCCTTGCCCCAGCACTCGTCTCCCATTCAGTGAGTGGCACAAGCCTGGATAACTAAGCACAGCCAACTCAGCGGGATACTGCTCTTCCAAATCCCAAAGCCGTGAGAGTAGCTGGTGAAGTTAGAGCAGAAAGCCAGGAAGCATCAGAATCTAGGCATTTCCGCAGACTTCTGGGGCTTCACCGCGGTATTGCTTAGAGCTCTCCTCTGTGGGGTTTAATCTTCAAATCCGATGAGGGGCATGACAACAGGGGCAGAAGCAGTCAAAGGGCCAGCCCACGCCACGCCGGCCTCCAGGATCCGGGAGAGCAGGACGTGGTGGCTGCACTTGGTCTATGCTTTGGGTAAAGCACGCTCACTGGGGTTGGAATCTGTTTCTAGCACGTCCTGTTAAAATGCTCAGGACCTACTCTCCCCTGAGTAAAAGTGTTAATTACAGTTTCAAAGCTGTAAACGCAGCACAGTGTTTTTGGAAGGCAGTGGGCGGGTGAGTAAGTGTGTGGAGACACTTTCTGAGCTGGCTTCGCTCACACACCCATTTCTGCCCACATGGTGCCACACAGATTATACCTTTGGGGTGCTGTGGGGTGGTTTCTTTGTGCATCCGTGTGTGTGTGTGTGTGTGTGTGTGTGTGTAGGTGTATATAGTGGAGGACATCATATTCTTTTTTTCTTTTGCAAGTTAATCTCATCCTGAGAGTTATGCTGTAGGTGCCTTTGGGAAATCAGAATTTTCTATTTGCTTTTAATACAGAGATAATCTTTGCGGTCATGGGGCCTCTCATTAGTGGCATCAGTCAGCCACATGAAAGAGGCGTGTCTGTTCTGTATCCAAAGACACTATTAAAACAGTATGACCTTGCCTCCACCCCCCACTGCCTCAGCTGGGGGGACCGGGAGTAGCAAATTCACTGGCTGGCGCTCTCAAACGGTGATGTGAACTGAAAAGGCAGAGAAGAGTTAGGGTTGCCCTTGAGGAGAGTCAGAGAATATTCCCTTTAGCTTCTCTCTACTGGTCTGGAAGTCTCATAATCTCTTTCTGTGTCTTTAGTAGTTATTCTTAGTATTGAAACATGCTCAATTTAAGTCTATTTTAAATTTAATATTCCCACCCTTTCCCTGCATAATTCAAAATCCTTTTATCTTACATGGCAACATATTACAAGTATTAGGTTGGCCAAAAAGCTCACTGGGGATTTTCCGAAGCTGTAATAGGAAAATCCGAATGAACTTTTTGGAACCCACCCCCCAAATCTGAATCTCACTTTGTATCTCTATCTCTTAAAAGAGTCATTTATTGCTATTTTTGTTAACGCTTGCCCAGGTATACCCGTGTGACGACCAGTTTCTTTGTTCACAGTTCTTGTGATTTGTGGCATGTAAATTTTCAGGGAGACTTGCCTTACAGTTGGTATGTGTTCCATGAACAGAAAAACATCTGTTCTCTAGATAGGAGATAATCAGACTTTTCCTCTAATATACAAATCATTTTTTCTATTAAACATTTATCTTACTTTATTATTCAATGTATCTGTGTTCTCACTGCCTTTTTATCTATTAAATTTTTCATATTTTTACAAGATTATTTTAAATTGGAGGATATTTACAGTATTGTGGACTTTACAGTATGGAGGACTTTACAGTATTGTGGTGGTTTTTGCCATCCCCCAACATGAACCAGCCACAGGTGAACCTGTGTCTCTGCACCTGAACCCCCGCCCGCCCCTCCCCATCCCTCCCTGAACCTGGCTTCCCTGGAGGCTCAGATGGTAAAGCATCTGCCTGCAACATGGGAGACCCGGGTTTGATCCCTGGGTTGGGAAGATCCCCTGGAGGAGGAAATTGCAACCCACTCTGTATGCTAAAGCTGAAACTCCAGTACTTTGGCCACCTCATGCGAAGAGTTGACTCATTGGAAAAGACTCTGATGCTGGGAGGGATTGGGAGCAGGAGGAGAAGGGGACGACCCAGGATGAGATGGCTGGATGGCATCACTGACTCGATGGATGTGAGTCTGAGTGAACTCCGAGAGATGGTGATGAACAGGGAGGCCTGGCGTGCTGCGATTCATGGGGTCATAAAGAGTCGTATACGACTGAGCGACTGAACTGAACTGAACTGTATTCTTGCCTGGAGAATCTCCTGGACGGAGGAGCCCGGTAGGCTACAGCCCATGGGGTCACAAAGGGTCAGACACGACTGAGCGACTTCCTTTTCTGTGCCAGCAGTGGGGTTGCTGGGCCGCATGGCAGTTCTGCACCCAGATTTTTAAGGAATCTCCACGCTGCTCTCCACAGTGGCTGCACCAGTCTGCGTTCCCACCAGCCACGTAAGAGAGCTCCCTCTTCTGCACACCCTCTCCAGCGTTTACTGTTCCTAGACTTTTTGATGAGGGCCATTCTGACCGGGGTGAGATGATACCTCATTGTGGTTTTGATTTGCATTTCTCTCATAGTGAGTGATGGTGAGCATCTCTGCATGTGTTTATTATTTGTCAGATTCCTGACAGCATAGTATCTGATAAGCTCACGGGGTTTAGATCTGGGTCTTCAATAAGATTTTGTCTGTTTATATCCCATGTATCTAGCTCAGGGCTTGTCTGTTGAGCCAGTGTGGGCTTGACCTCTTTCCTTCTCTTTCTTCTCCTTTCACAGTGATCTAAGATTTTGATGGCCTATGGTATCATGTACAAGATGCAGAACAATATTGTCTCACCTTAATATAATTTTATTTGGGGAATCCCACAGTGCTGGAAGCGAGAAGTCCAAAGCCAAGTTCTCAGCAGGGCCATGCTCTCTCTGCTGGCCTCTTCCTGGGTTGTTAGCTCTCTTGGCATTCCTTGGCTTGTGCCTGCATCATCCTAGTCTCTGCCTTCATCATCACGTAGCCTCCTTCCCTATATGTGCCCTCTCCTCTTACAAGGGCACCTGTTATTGGATTTAGGGCCTACTCTGATACAGTATGACCTCATCTTAACTTGCACCTGTAAAGACCCTATTTCCAAATTCTGAGGTTCTGGATGGACATGAATAGTTGGAGGACACTATTTAACCCATCAGAAGGAAGATCTTTTTTTTTTTTTTTTTTTAAATATTTATTTTTATTTATTTGGCTGCGTCAGGCCTTCGTTGGGCATGTGGGATCTAAGTCCCTGACCAGGGATAGAACCTGGACCCCCTGCACTGGGAGCACAGAGTCCTAGCCACTGGGCCACCAGGGAAATCCCAGAAGTAAGGTCTTTTGAGCCTCAACCGCTATGGGAAGTAAATGTCTGTTCTTTATGTCACTCGGTGCATGGTATGTTATTATAGCAGCTCAAGATGACTAAGACAGCCTTCTAAGCCCAGTCGCGCAGTCATGCAGCCCCATGGACTGAGCCCACCATGCTCCTCTGTCCATGAGATTCTCCAGGCAAGAACACTGGAGTGGGTAGCCGTTCCCTTCCAGGGCATCTTCCAAACCCAGGGATCAAGCCCAGGTCTCCCACACTGTAGGCAGATTCTTTACCATCTGAGCCACCAGGGAAGACGTCTTATCCCTAAAATATATATATATATATAGCCAGAGTTTTATTATAAGCTTGTTTTTCTATTATTTCAAACAACTTTCTTCATTTGACTTCATTCTCTAAGGCAAAACAAAAGGAAAAAAAACCAAAATGGAGTTTGAAAAATAAAAGTCAAGTCCAAATACTAAAAAGCAAAGAAATGACAAACAAATAAAACCTGAATGACAAAGATAATTGAACCCTAGTGAACCTGTTTCATTATAATTGGCATAATAACGCTCTAGTAAATTTGATGTGGGTAGTTCTGAACATTTGTGGATGTAAATAACAGGAACAGAGACTCTCTTAGATCGTTTCAACTGAAAATTTCATGATTTTTTAAAATTGATTTTTTTGGGTGTTAATTGCTTTACAATGTTGTCTTGCTTTCTGCTGTACAACAGCATGCATCCGCCATAAGTATAGACATGTCCCCTCACTCTGGAGCCTTCCTCCCCGCCCCGTCCCATCCCTCTGGGTCATCACGGAGCACCAAGCTGAGCTCCCAGTGTTATATACAACTCTTGCTGCTGCTGCTGCTGCTGAGTCGCTTCAGTCGGGTCCGACTCTGTGTGACCCCATATACGGCAGCCCACCAGGCTCCCCCCCTCTCTGGGATTCTCCAGGCAAGAACACTGGAGTGGGGTGCCATTGCCTTCTCCGATATACAACTCCACATTGGCTATTAATTTTTCACATGGAAATGCATGTATGTCAGTGCTCAGCTCATCCCACCCTGCCCTTCACACATGTCTGTCCCCTACACCTGTATCTCTATTCCTGCCCGGCAAATAGGTTCATCAGTTCCATTAAAATTCCAAGATTCTTTTTTTTTTTTTTTTGGCTAGCAACAATGACTACGGCAGGCATGCGCTTCTGCCCTCAGGTCACCTGACACTCACTGGCACGCCACGTGTGCTGACGGAGGCTAGCCCACCTCACAGGGCAGCTTTGGAAGTACCGTGCCTCTCACAGTGTGCTGCAAAGACTATAGGGAAAAAAATCCGTTTGGGGAGAGGGTGCTTTTTAAAAACACAGATTCCTGGGCCCTATATCCATCTTTCCTGAATCAGATTCTGGGGAGTAAATGGTCCTAAGAATAAGCATTTTAGACATGCTCTGTAGCTGATGTTTAGACTTACGAAGCAGTAGGATTGTTTTTAGAAGGGACATTGACTCACAGCTGAGTTATCACCATAGCAACCGAAGAACCCATGACCTGAACCATATTCCACACGCTTTCGTGTTTACTGTCTTCTACGCTAAATGATAGATCAGAGAGAAAGGAAGCCACCAAGATCTGGCCAGCAAGTCATCATTTATTCATTAACAGAGCTCCAAGTCCAGAAAGCTGCCTGACATGACAACCTCTCTCTCTCGGTTACGGTCCCCTCCGACAGTCGAGTGACAGGGTCATGGATCCCCTTCAACAGAGTGAGCTGTGCTTGCCCCAGGGTGCCCTCTTCAGAGACACCCCGTCATTCTGCCAGCCTTGCCAACGTGCGACATGGGGGGTCACCCCCGAGGAAACCGCTGTGTGCTAATTCTATCCCAATCCCTCACCTCACAAGCACTCACGCATCAGACGGCACGTCAGAGAGAGAAGTCAAAGGCACTCAGAGTAGTTTAGGAGGAGAAGGAACGGGCCTTTTAGAACTCCGGGATCAAAGCATGAGAAAGGAGGGGGAAAGAGAGAGAGAGAGAATGTGAATGTTCCAACTTGCATTTTCTGAGGATGTCTGCAGCTCGCTCCTGACAAAGCAGCTTGGAACAGAGCTCAGGTGATGGGCCTCCGGTTGCCACGGCAACTGCTCAGCCGCGTGCAGCTCCTGGCGCGTTGCCGATTTCCCTGCAGCAGCGCACGCGAGGTCAGCAGAGGCCGACGCGGAGTGCCTGCCCCAGACTCCTGGGGACGGAGCTGGTCTCTGCCTGTCACGTGATCCCAATGTCTTTAAAATTCACTCCGTGCCTTAAAATGTTAGTGCTTGCTTTGACGTGAAGTAAAATGAGGCAGTCTGGAGCTCTGGCGTGTAGAAATAGAGTTTTATTTCGACATAACTCAACTTAGTTATGATTATCCTTTATCCCAGTGGGGTGGTGGGAAAACTGAATGTCTTCTGGGACCACTTCGCTTTCTTAGGGTTGTATGGAGGTTAGGGGTGGGGGGCTTGGTTCCCCGCTGTCAGGCGTGGGGAGGGGGCGTCTGGGCACGCAGGCGGTCACTGAGGCTGGGCTCCTTTCTGTCCTGCCTCTCTCTGCTGCGCTGCTGACTCTCGAGTGGCTGACTCTCTGAGAGGCCGTGTGTGGTCCTTTCTGCGTGGATACAGCACCCAGGCGTCCCGCTCAGGGGCCCGTAAAAGGCAAGACGCAGACTTCACTTTCCGGAGCTCACCGGACTCTTCGCTCTCGTCACTCTCTCAGGCCCCTCAAATATTTTTATAGTACGTGGGCGGGAGATCTCCTTCTCCTTTTCGAGTAATTTCCAAATGTTTTGTCTACACCCTACCCTTTCTATTACCAAAGGCTTAGAGTTTTAGAAACTCAGGAAGACTTCCTCTATTTTCTGCCCAGCTGTATTTCTCCCTTGAGACATTTATTCATTTATTGAGCACCTCTTCTGCTCAAGTCGTGTCTGACTCTTTGCGACCCCATGGACCACAGCCCGCCAGGCTCCTCCGTCCATGGGATTCTCCAGGCAAGAATACTGGAGTGGGTTGCCATGCCCTTCTCCAGGGGATCTTCCTGACCCAGGGGTGGAACTCTCGTCTCCTGCATTGGCAGGCGGATTCTCTACCACTGAGCCACCTCACTCTACATTAAATACTGTTCTAGGCTATGAGGATATAGTCGTGGAAAAAATNATGTATGGATGTGAGAGTTGGACTGTGAAGAAGGCTGAGCACCGAAGAATTGATGCTTTTGAACTGTGGTGTTGGAGAAGACTCTTGAGAGTCCCTTGGACTGCAAGGAGATCCAACCAGTCCATTCTGAAGGAGATCAGCCCTGGGATTTCTCTGGAAGGAATGATGCTAAAGCTGAAACGCCAGTACTTTGGCCACCTCATGCGAAGAGTTGACTCATTGGAAAAGACTCTGATGCTGGGAGGAATTGAGAGCAGGAGGAGAAGGGGACGACCGAGGATGAGATGGGTGGATGGCATCACGGACTCGATGGACGTGAGTCTGAGTGAGCTCCGGGAGATGGTGATGGACAGGGAGGCCTGGCGTGCTGCAATTCATGGGGTCGCTAAGAGTTGGACACGACTGAGCGACTGAACTGATCTGAACTGAACTGAACAGCTATATAACAGCCCAACTTTTTATCTCTGGGGGCCTTCTATGATTTTTTAAAAAAATTTTATCCTATTTATTTTTTTGGCTGCCCTGGGTCTTCGTTGCTTGTGCGGGTTTCTCCAGTCACAGCGGGCGGGGCCGCCCGCTAGCTGCAGGCTGCAGGCTCCTGGCTCCGGCGGCGTCTCCCGCTGCAGAGCATGCGCTCGTGAACCCGGGCGCGGTAGTTACGATGGACAGGCTCAGTTGCCCCGCAGCATGTGGGCTCTTGCCAGACCCTGGACTGAGCGTGTCTCCTGTGTCGGCAGGCAGATTCCTAACCACTGGCCCACGACGGGAGCCCCGCCTGTGACCTCTGAATTACGGCTCAGCTATTTCTTGTGCACCTATCAGTATCTGTTGCCCACAACTGTTAATACTTGGATATTATTGCTCTGGTTTAACCTACAAGAATATGGGCAGTATCGGAGCAGGGTGGGCTGGCATCCGACTACCATTTCAGGGGCTGCTTTTTGTTAACATTCATTCTGAATACAGGAATTCCTGCTCAGGAGCCTTTTAAAGTATAGCTGCAAATCACATATCCTTGGAAGAAAGCTATCCTGCTTCCTGTCACTGCTTCGAGTTCTTCAGGTAACAGTCAAGTATCTTGGGTTTGGTTTTGCTTTTTGTCTTATTTTGTGAGTCTCTTTATCAGGTGCTAGAACAGTCGGGATTCCTGCTGCTGCTGCTGCTGAGCTGCCTCAGGCGTGTCCGACTCTGTGCGACCCCATGGACGGCAGCCCGCCAGGCTCCCCCGTCCCTGGGATTCTCCAGGCAAGAACACTGGAGTGGGTTGCCATTTCCTTCTGCAGTCAGGGTTCCTGGCTGCGTGTAATTGAAATGGCAGTTTGGTCGCCGAGTCGTGTCCAACTCTTTGGGACCCTGTGGACTGTGGCCCACCAGGCTCCTCTGTCCATGGGATTCTCCAGGGAATATAATTGAAATAACACAAGTTAACTTGAGTGGACAGTACATGTATCAGAAGGAGGTGAGATAGATCACAGAAAGGGAGAGAGGGCCGGAGAACCAGGCTCCAAGGGCAGGCGGGAGCCTGGTGGGAAAAGGGCAGGTGAAGGCCAGTGCAATGGACAGAAAGTGTCCTCCCCTAGATTCATACGCTGAGCTCTAATCCCAGTGTGATGGTGTTTGGAGATGGGGTTTGGGGGGTAATTCATTCATGAGAATGGAGTCCCCATGGATCAGATTAGTTCTCCTGTAAAAGGGGCCGCAGAGAGCTCTCCAGCCCCTGTTCTGCCATGGAATGTTGCAACCAGAAGTCAGCAGTCTGCAGTCTGGAAGAAGGGTCTCACCAGAATCCAACCATTAAAAAAAAATTCCAACAGCTGGTCTGGCACCAAATCCTTTGCTGTTGTTGTTCAGTTGCTCAGTCGTGTCCACTCTTTGCGACTCCATGGACTGCAGCATGCCAGGCCTCCTATCCCTCACGGACTCCAGGAGCGTGCTCAAACTCATGTCCATTGAGTCGGTGATGCCATCCAACCATCTCATCCTCTGTCGACCCCTTCTCCTCCTGCCTTCAATTTTTCCCAGCATCCAGGTCTTTTCCAATGAGTTGGCTCTTCACATCAGGTGGCCAAAGTATTGGGGTTTCAGCTTCTGCGTCAGTCTTTCCAATGAATATTTAGGACTGATTTTCTTTGGGATTGACTGGTTTGATCTCCTTGCTGTTCAAGGCGCTCTCAAGAGTCTTCTGAGGACCACAGTTTAAAAGCATCAATTCTTCAGTGCTCAGCCTTCTTTATGGTCCAACTCTCACATCTGTACATGATTACTG
>SJYT01071309.1:41400-80098 GCA_006410635.1 Cephalophus harveyi | reverse complement strand
TATTACTCAGTCATTAAAAAGAATTCATTTGAATCAGTTCTAATGAGGTGGATGAAACTGGGGCCTATTATACAGAGTGAAGTAAGCCAGAAAGAAAAACACCAATACAGTATACTGACACATATATATGGAATTTAGAAAGATGGCAATGATGACCCTGTATGCGAGACAGCAAAAGAGACACAGATGTATAGAAAGGACTTTTGGACTCTGTGGAAGTGGGAGAGGGTGGGATGATTTGGGAGAATAGGACTGAAACATGTATAATATCATGTAAGAATGAAGCACCAGCCTATGTTCAATACAGGATACAGGATGCTTGGGGCTGGTACATGGGGATGATCCAGAGAGATGATGTGGGGTGGGAGGTGGGAGGGGGATTCAGGATTGGAAGCTCGTATACACCCATGGTGGATTCATGTCAATGTATGGCAAAACCAATATGGTATTGTAAAGTAAAACAAAGTAAAAATAAAATTAAAAAAATAAATAAAGTGATTGAGGAGGCCTCTGAATGGAGACAGGAAAAAGTGAGACAGCTGGTCACATGGATATCTAAAGCAGAAGCATTCCAGGCAGGCAAACACACACACACACACATACACACACACATACAAGCGAATGTAAAAATTCTGAAATAAGACTGTGCTTGAGAAATTCAGGTAGCAGAAAGTAGATCACCACAGTGGATACTGAGTGAGTTATGATGGGGGAAAGAGAAAGGGAGTGACAAGTGATGAAGACAAAGAAGTAGTATGGACCAGGCCACACGCGACCTTCTATACTAGTTCAAGGACGGTGGTGTATACTTTAAGTGAGATAGAAGGAGAATTCTAAGCAAAGTAAGGTGACCTGCTGTTTCCAAAGGATCATACGAGTCACAGAATTGAGATTAGAGGCTAGGGCACACCTGGAGAGACCAATTCTTTTTTTTTTTTTCAATTTTGGCAAGAGACTTTGGTGGCCCAGATCTGGGTGATGGTGGTAGTGAGATAAATTTTTAGGTAAAATCAACATTAATTCTCTCTGATAATTGAATGCAATTTATGAGAATGAGTATCAGTCTTCATTTGCCAATTCTTCACTTTTTCTAATATTTAATGCAAGGTATTGGGTTAAGTGTATAATGTCAATAAAACAGCTTCTAAGATTCACATGGACTTTTTCTGCAGGCCTAACAAATTTGAGATTAATATGGTTATGTCACTTCAGAGACATTTTAATACTTAAAACTGCCACTTTCACAAATGGTGATAAATGCATCAGCAAAAAAATCTCATCATAGTAATTTAAACATAGGTTATTCTGACATAGTCAAACTGAACCACATTCTACTTCTCAGGGAAGATATTCTTAAGAAGCAGAGTCAGGTTTATTTTACACTAATAGAGAAAAAATGAAACTCAGAGTATGGATCTATTTACATTAATTTAGAACTGTGAAACTTGGGTTGTAAATTTTAGCAATTTGTTTTTAAAAATGATATTGGTTTCAGAAACTGACAGCCCATCACTTAAAATACCCAGAATTACTAACATCTGTAGTATTTCTGCTTGGTATTGTTTATGATAGAATTGTTCCTAAACCAAAGGAGTTTCATGCATGTCACACTAAGAACTGACTTGCCATTTTTCTGTCTACTGATTATTTTATCTCTCAATAAACAAATGTTCATTTTTATCTTCAACAGTCTACAATTTGATCTCTAAAGCAAGATGTACAAACCAGAAATGGCATGAAATATAGTCCATTGAATGGAGGAGAAAAATTAGATCATCTGCTAATATTTACTACTTTGGTGGGAGGTGGGAGGGGGATTCAGGATTGGAAGCTCGTATACACCCATGGTGGATTCATGTCAATGTATGGCAAAACCAATATGGTATTGTAAAGTAAAACAAAGTAAAAATAAAATTAAAAAAATAAATAAAGTGATTGAGGAGGCCTCTGAATGGAGACAGGAAAAAGTGAGACAGCTGGTCACATGGATATCTAAAGCAGAAGCATTCCAGGCAGGCAAACACACACACACACACATACACACACACATACAAGCGAATGTAAAAATTCTGAAATAAGACTGTGCTTGAGAAATTCAGGTAGCAGAAAGTAGATCACCACAGTGGATACTGAGTGAGTTATGATGGGGGAAAGAGAAAGGGAGTGACAAGTGATGAAGACAAAGAAGTAGTATGGACCAGGCCACACGCGACCTTCTATACTAGTTCAAGGACGGTGGTGTATACTTTAAGTGAGATAGAAGGAGAATTCTAAGCAAAGTAAGGTGACCTGCTGTTTCCAAAGGATCATACGAGTCACAGAATTGAGATTAGAGGCTAGGGCACACCTGGAGAGACCAATTCTTTTTTTTTTTTTCAATTTTGGCAAGAGACTTTGGTGGCCCAGATCTGGGTGATGGTGGTAGTGAGATAAATTTTTAGGTAAAATCAACATTAATTCTCTCTGATAATTAAATGCAATTTATGAGAATGAGTATCAGTCTTCATTTGCCAATTCTTCACTTTTTCTAATATTTAATGCAAGGTATTGGGTTAAGTGTATAATGTCAATAAAACAGCTTCTAAGATTCACATGGACTTTTTCTGCAGGCCTAACAAATTTGAGATTAATATGGTTATGTCACTTCAGAGACATTTTAATACTTAAAACTGCCACTTTCACAAATGGTGATAAATGCATCAGCAAAAAAATCTCATCATAGTAATTTAAACATAGGTTATTCTGACATAGTCAAACTGAACCACATTCTACTTCTCAGGGAAGATATTCTTAAGAAGCAGAGTCAGGTTTATTTTACACTAATAGAGAAAAAATGAAACTCAGAGTATGGATCTATTTACATTAATTTAGAACTGTGAAACTTGGGTTGTAAATTTTAGCAATTTGTTTTTAAAAATGATATTGGTTTCAGAAACTGACAGCCCATCACTTAAAATACCCAGAATTACTAACATCTGTAGTATTTTTGCTTGGTATTGTTTATGATAGAATTGTTCCTAAACCAAAGGAATTTCATGCATGTCACACTAAGAACTGACTTGTCAATTTTTCTGTCTACTGATTCTTTTATCTTTCAATAAACAAATGTTCATTTTTATCTTCAACAGTCTACAATTTGATCTCTAAAGCAAGATGTACAAATCAGAAATGGCATGAAATATAGTCCATTGAATGGAGGAGAAAAATTAGATCACCTGCTAATATTTACTACTTTGTGTATGTGTGTGTGTGGAATTTAAGTATCTATTAATGCAGTAATACTTGGAAATAATTCTTAAATAGGAAATATACAATAGGAGTAAATATACATAGAAGTACATTTATATATTTTTTTTCTTAGGAAGACACAGTAAAGAAGTTTGGACATATTTATAACATCAATTCATTGGAAAGGACCCTGATGCTGGGAAAAATTGAGGGCAGGAGGAGAAGGGAATGACAGAGGATGAGACAGTTGGATGGGATCACTGATTCAATGGTCATGGGTTTGACCAAACTCTAGTACATAGTGAAGAACAAGGAAGCCTGGCATGCTACCATCTACAGGGTCACAAGGAGTTGGACATAACTTAGCAACTGAATGACAATATCAACTACAGTGTAATTTCTGTGAATGATATGATTTCTTTTTATTGTTTTTATCATTCACTGAGGTATCCCAAGCGGGGAAAAAAAATCTGTGCTTAGTTCATAACAGTACTTAGTACAATAAAGTATATGTTTAATAAAATGATGGATTAACATTTATAATCATGTCTTCTATATTTATTGAAATGAAATCTGAGGAGGAAAATTCCCCACCATGTAATCCGGATACATATATACATTGTAAAGAACACAAGGAATAACAAAAGAGAAAGATACTAGTTTCTGGACATCAAATACTCCAAGGTTTTACACTGGTATCAACTATGTCTATATAGAAAAACTCTAATAGAAGGCAGTGTCCAACAATGGGCCACACAGTGTAGTGAAATAAAAGTAATTTGGGGTAGCTGAAGATAACACTGATAATAGGGTCACTATCATTTATTATTTACT
Source organism: Cephalophus harveyi (assembly GCA_006410635.1). Lineage (NCBI taxonomy): Eukaryota > Metazoa > Chordata > Mammalia > Artiodactyla > Bovidae > Cephalophus > Cephalophus harveyi. Next base: position 76,036 of record SJYT01071309.1, on the reverse strand, counting down.
TTGGGCCAATAAATGAAAAGTAGTATTTTTATGGATATTGTGTTTTTATCCCCCAAAACTACAAGAATGATTGATATATAATAGATGATTAGTGTTTATTTAAAAACTGAACTTTCTCTTTCAACAATCTTATGAAGAATGATATTTTTAAACTTTTTCAGATTACAACATCTAAGACTAGAGAGGTTAAGACACTTGCCTCAAATCACACATAAAGCACACATGAGTCCAGAGTTATATCAAAATCTGAGAAAAAAAAAATAAACTCTTAACAAATATGGTTGTCTCTGTTTTTAATGGAAAATAAATGTGATCATTGTGCAGAGATAAGTTGTGTGTGTAGTATTCTATAGACAGAATAATAGATTGAGTGTGCAGACTTAATAAATCAGTTATTTATATAGAATTTATCCTTGGTGGCTCAAAAGGTAAAGAATTTGCCTGCAATGCAGGAGACCCAGGTTTGATCCTTGGGTCATGAAGACACCCTGGAGAAGGGATGGCTACCCACTCCAGTATTCTTGCCTAGAGAATTCCATGGACAGAGGAGCCTGGCGGGCTACAGTCCATATGGTCGCAGAGTCAGATACAACTGAGTGACTAACACACTTATGTATAATTCTCATTTTTACCAGTCTGAAAAGTGAGGTTTGGAGCATTGAGTAAGGAATAGAGTCATAGCAAAAGTAACTGGAGATCTAATTAATCCTAACAGATGGCTGGGAGCTGTTTAGGAACTACAGAGTAACGAGAAACAACCGTTGACTTAAACACACTTAAACAACTGGTTTAAGTGTGGCAGAGCACAGATGAAGCTCCTCGGGAAGTAACTGTGTATCTGCAATGAGGAGCTCCTACTCCGTCTCTACCCATATGGGGAAATGCCATACCTAGGAAAATCAAAACTTGGACCATTATTCAAATGACGCATGAAGGGGTAATGGGGTCATATAGAATGAAGGTCATATAAAACTTAAGTTGAAAGAAAACAATTCTATTGCCAGTTGATGTGGATAGAATCTAAGAACTAAGCATTGTGCACCCACCCTCAAGTTAAGTGGAAAGAATTCTAATGCTAAGCTTCACTGTGCTAAAAGTAAAATTTTCGGTTGAGAGCCATCAGTAGTGTCTTACATGGTTCCTTTAGAAGACAGAGATAAAGATAAAAAAAAAAAAAATAGTATGTTTGGGAGGTACCAGCCCAGAGAGATGAAGGTAAGAAAAGAGAAATCAAAGAGTAACAAGGGAATACGCAAAACTATTAGATGCCATGGGTCATTGTTCCAGCCATGGCTTCATGATAAGCCACAAAAGACAGAGATGGTCTTGCAGCAGGCTTGTTTGCTCAGCATGTGGGTCTTCTACAGAAAGGATGCAGGGAAGAATTTCCACTCAGGCTATCATGAAATAAACTAGAGAAATGTACCTGTTCAGCGTCCTTGTATCTTTCAGTTTTTACTGATCAAGATATATTTCCTAAACACATGGGTTGCATCCCCAGCCCATTTGTGGCTAAGAAATTGAGACCTATGTCATGGTTTGAAGTTTCTTATCCAATATCAAGAGAAGAGTCTTGGCCCAGTATGAGTAGTGCACCAAAAAGATGGAGAAATTGAAAAGCTCAGTGTTTGAGGAAGCATAAAAGGTTTATATTAGTATCTGAACACTAAAGAAGACAGTTAAAAAATGCATTACTTCATGATGCCTCTTTATCCTCACCTCACAGTGCTGGGAATAAAAGAGGGAAGACCTCATAAAACAAGAAATTTGCCCTAACATTACCTTATGGCAAAATAGAAGTGCTTGGAAGAAAACTAAACTGAGTCCAGTTCAAACAAGGGTGGCAAATCCAGGTGAGACCTACAAGAGTACCTCCTGAGTCAGAGTCAAGGGTAAACTGATGGATACACTTGAGAAACTCTAGAAAAAGTCAATGGGTGCAGTGACTTTTTAAAAGAAGAAAGTTAACAAACAGGTTTGGACCCTAGGAAAAGGACAAACTGGAAAAACGGGCGCATAAGAGTCCATAGCTATAAGCAGAAGAGAGTCAAGCATACAGCATTAACTTTTCAATGAAGTTTTTAATTTTAAAAATAAATATGATAATAATATTAACTAACACTTATTTGCCAAGTTTTACAGAATCTTTCTCTCTCTATTAACACAGAGTATTCTCTCCTTGGTATTTACAAGGCCTGTACAATAATTAGTCTTTCATAAGTGAAAGACTCTAAGACACAGTGAAGACAATGAAATTGCACAGATTACATAGCTAAAATGAGAAATAAAGCCAGGATTTGAACCCAGAAAGATTGAATCCAGGTTGTGCAAAGAGATGGCATGCTGGCTGCCACCAGCATTATGGAAAGATTCGACAACTCTAACTTCATGTTTTCCAGTGGGGAAACTCTATGTTATTTACCATTCCTCAGAAAGCCTAGCAAAACAGCCTCGGATCATAGTCTGTGCAGAGTTGAGTCTAGGATTAGAAAATATGTCTCTCCAACTCATTTAACATAAATTCAATACACAAATTCCCAAAGTGACCACATTTAAAATTGAATGCCAATTTCTTTTAATGACTATGAATTCTCAGAATTTTCGCATTGAAATATAACATGTATGAATTGACAAATGTCCAGTACTCTTCACAATCACAAATACTTATAACAAAAAATAGAAGGAAATGAACAAAAGAAAATCTCTCCATGGCTTAAAAATTCTTATTACTCAGGCAAGTTGAAATAATCAACAACTGAGGAAAATTGTGAAAGGCACAGCTACACTTAAGTAAATACTTCAACATCACAGGGGTGAGGCTACCATTTTAATTTCTTCTCAAAGGTTTCGCTGTTCCTAGGTTTTTGCCATGAGATGTGACATTCTTTTTTACTATAAGGACATCAGTGGAAATTATGCTACATTTTATATGATAAACCATTGTAACTTTGCTGGAATGCTTTTATCTAGGATGGAGACATCTTTATAGAATCAAAGTGTCTGTCATGTAAAAATAGATGCATTTATATGATATTATTAAAAAGAAATAGCAGTCCAAAATGGAGTCACTTGTGCTAAGCCCACCTCACCAAAATGAGACTCATGCCTAATCTAATTGTTGTTTCAGCTCCTTCCAGTAACGTAACTTTCTAATCAATCCATCTAGAATTACTTGGTCAGCACTAATGAGGCAATCTGCCTACTAGATCCCCTCCATTCTGCAAATGGGAGAGGATTTGCCTGAAACAACACTCTTCCCATCTTGCCCCTTTACTGTCTTGTCTATAAAAAACTTCTATTTTGTACAGCTCTTTGAAGTTCCTTTCTGTTTACTAGATATGATGCTGCCTGATTCATAAATCATTGAACAAAGCCAACTGGATCTTTACTCAGTTGAATTTTGCCTTTTTAACAGATTTACTGACTGTGGTGGAATTCAAAGTAAACTTCTGATGGACATGGGGACAAGAACACAGGCAGTACTCTGCAATCCTTTAAGCTTACTGTCTTTCTTACCATTTCTTAGGGTGGTGGGCAAATCCCTCTTTGTTCTAAACTCTGCTCTCTGTGTTGAGTTCCTGATCTAATTGGCTTTTTATCTTGCAATTCCCTAGAAATTCCAGACCCTGATTCTGTCCCTAGGCCCTTGTGGAAACCGTTAGTGGCAGCTCCCAGTCCACAGTCCCTATTTGTTGAAGTCTGATGGTTCAGCCCTATCCTTGGGTGCCTAGCTCTATATCTGGAATGGCTGGAGGTGTGCACAAGATCTTCAGTTGGCTAGTCTGCAGTGACATCTAAATCCTAGTCCTTGGTTATGTCCCCAGATTTCCACTGGGAAATGCTGATGTATCTGCAGCTCCTCATTTGTATGTACTTAGCCCACAGTCTCGATTCACTGGAGTCTGCTAGGTCAGTCCTTTTCCCAGTTCCTACTTCATTGGTTGGGCTTCCCTGGTGGTTCATTGGGAAAGAATCCACCTGCCAAGCAAGAGACACAGTAGACACAGTAGACACAGTAGACACCCACTCTAGTATTATTTTCTGGGAAATCCAGGACAGAGAGCCTTGAGGGCTAAAGTCCAGGGGTTCACAAAGAGTAGGTCATGACTTAGCAACTAAACAACAACGATGATAACAACTTCAGGGGTTACCCCTAGTATGCCAATGTGCACATGAGGTAAAAACTACTGAGAATGGGACCTCAAAGCCAAAAATCCACAAAAATTGATTGGCATATTAAGCATTCACAAGCTGTCAGAGTAGTCCCTACCTAACCCAAAGCATCTTATGTTAGGATAAGTAGGTCACGGAACAGGTTAAGATTAACAGTGCGTTACCCGCCAACCTCAAAGTATCCTTTTATGCAACAGGTTAGATTGTAAAATACCACAGTTTCCAAGCCCACCGCACATTCCTTTTAAGTATTAGTTTGGCTCTGAGAGGCTCGAAAGTTTAGCTAAAACAAACAAAGATGATCAGATCTTTAATATCCACAGATTACTGTGCTCTGCTCAGTTGTGTCGGACTCTTTATGATCCTATGGACTTCAGCCTGTCAGTTTCCTCTGTCCTTGGGATTTTTCAGGGGAGAATATTGGAGTGGGTTGCTATTTCCTCCTCCAGAGGATCTCCCTGCTGCTGCTAAGTCACTTCAGTTGTGTCCGACTCTGTGCGACCCCATAGACGGCAGCCCACCAAGCTCCCTCATCCCTGGGATTCTCCAGGCAAGAACACTGGAGTGGGTTGCCATTTCCTTCTCCAATGCATGAAAGTGAAAAGTGAAAGTGAAGTCCTCAGTCATGTCTGACTCCTAGCGACCCCGTGGACTGCAGCCTACGAGGCTCCTCCGTCCATGGGATTTTCCAGGCTAGAGTACTGGAGTGGGGTGCCATCGCCTTCTCCAAAAGGATCTCCCTGAACCAGGGATCAAACCTGTGTCTCTGCACTGCAAGTGGATTCTATACCACTGAACCACTGGGAAAGCCCTCCGTAGAGTTTTATCTACGGAGGGAAAGTGTATTGCTTTCCTGCACACGTCTTTATGTTTAAGAACCAAGTTTCTGAAAGATGTAGATATCTACAAAAATGGCAAAATCTTACTAAAGACATCCCTGAATTGCAGTGGCCATTACAGGGAATGTTCCACTTAAGACAAGATATTTGACTTAAAAATGTACTTGCAAGGATTTCTGAATTAAACAGTAGGGGATATCTATGTTGGTTGGTAGGCAGAAGCTTCTAAAACGCTTAAAGATTCCAAAATAGTTTTATCAAAAGGTTGACTGAAAAAGGCTAATAAAAAATTAAAGACACCAAAGGTATCTAAAACAACACCTAGGCCTTCCTCATGATACCCTTTTAAGGGTTCATCACTATAACACTGGCCAAGGAATCAATGTCTCAGTTGTAATTAATGTGAGGATTGAAAAAGAGATTGTCTTCCAAGTCCCTGTGCAAAGTCTTCAACATCAACTCAAGTGGTCCAGGTCTAATTTTAAAGTAGGGCCCCCATATGAACCCCTCCCAGAGTGGATGAGACTTGGGGGAATGGTAAAGTGCTATGTTATTCCCTTAAACTGCTAAGAAAAAACAAAGTTGAAACTAATGAAAAACCTTACCAATTCCTGGTATATACTGGATCTATACTCTGTTTCAATCTCACTGGAAACTTGCAGATGGGTTCCTGAGAAAACTAGCAAAAGCTGGCTGAGGGTGAGAATTCTTACTGGAGTCAGCTCTCCTGGATCTTGGTCTGTAGTATCTGATAAAGAGAGAAAACATACCTTTTTCATCTTCTTTGCTTAGGATGCCTCCTAAGTTCAAGGAGTTATTCAATACTGCAGAAATATTTACCATTTGTCCTGGCTGAAAATGAAAAGATATTTTAAAATATTTTAAAGTAACTTTTATGGTCAGAAATTGGCCAGAAGTTGGAAGCTGATATTTACAGCATAATAGGAAATTCTTTAGACTTTCTCCATGAGTTAAAACTAGAGGGAAAAAAAAAAAAAAAAAAAACTTCTAAGGCCCTTGTTAAAGGATTTATGGGTGAATCAACCTATGATGCCATTTAGGCTTCAACCCAAATCTCCAAGGCACTGAGAGCAACTGTACTTACCTTACCAGTCTTTGCAAAACTAGAAATGCAGCTCTAGAGGTAGTTCAAGTTTTGCTTGTTTATTTTTCCCAATCCCCAAGCCTCCTCTATTTATTAACAGGCTTATAACTTGTATTTTTTCACTGTGCCTTTGAGAAATGAATTTAAAGTGCACACTTCAGGAAGGTAATTTTTATCAGAAGAAAAACAAAAGGGGGAAGGTCATTTGAAGCTTAGCTTTAGCCATTTCACCAGGTGGCCGTAACTTACCCCAGAATCAGGCAGAATTACAACTTAGATGCAAATTCTTTTGTAACTAGTAAAATGGAAGCTATCGGTTTTCTGTTTCCATCTAACTGTGTGTGTGTGCACGTGTGCGTGCATCTGTGTGTGTGTGTGTGTGTGTGTGTGTAGATACATGGTGTTTTTCTGCCTCTGATATTGCCAAATTAATTTGTAAAAGATTTTTACTTAATTGACTTAAAAGAGTAAATGCTTATATAAATTAATTTCTCTGAAATACAATAGAAACTAAGCCAATGTCATAGGATCCTGAAAAATATTCAGTAATGTGAAGTAAAATTCATATTTTATAGCAAGATAAGAAAGATTTAGACATTAAAAAATGTCTCTGCCCTTTGGCTTCCTCTCTTCTTCCTCCTGTGCATTGTGTAGCTGTATAAACCAAACCTCCTCTATTGGCAGAAATACCTGCTCAACCATAAACAGCAACATTTTCCTAGCATCAACAAGACAACTCCTTGAAAGATAACATTCCTTCTTGATCTTGTTGTTGAACCGCAAGGTTCCGCCCTGGAGTCCGTCGCCCAAGACCACCAAGACACAGGATCGATGCAAATAGCAAGAGGATTTATTGAACCGGCGCGCCGGGGTTCTGTCCTCCTTAAGCAAGGAGCGAACCCCGATGACAGTTACAGGACAGTTTTTAAGCACAAAAAACCACATTGGGCGGGGAGGTATAGATATATCATGATTGGTCACAATACTGCTGACCTTTACAAGGATAGGCTCGTGAGGGTCTGGCGATATAATTCTGCGGATAACACACAGTTTACACAACTTGTTTTTCTGACTCTCTGGAAAGTCAAACCTTCCAGGTCAGGGTCTGTAAGTTACAAACCCTCCAGGTCAGGGTCTGTGAGTCACAAATAACAGAGATAACCTTTCAGTTGGTCTGGAAAATCCCTAAATCTTACAGGTTACTTCCTCACATTGTAAGGGTTCACAATGATGCTTAGATCTAATCGTGTGAACCGTCAGTAATATATCATTTAGTATACATCCCACTGTTTCAAAAAACTGTGACTTGACTTCTAACAAGTTGACCAGTTTTCAGAGCTGTCCGGAATGTTCATCTTGGGTTATAATCTTTGGATTTGGCTTGTATAAAATTCTTTATTTCCTTCTTAGATTGATAAATTTTTCTTTGATGATATGAAAGCCAGTTTAAAGTTGTTGCTTTAATTAAAACAGGTGTGTCTTTAGAGTTATAAGCATTAAATATACAATTTTATTTTACCTGAACTTACTAAGCAAATAAGTTCCTGCTATCTCTTATTAAAATTGCCAGCAGAAAGAATCACTTAGAATGATGACAGATGTTATCTATTGCCTAATGAAGATTTTGTGGTAATATAGACCTGCCTCTTGAGAAACCTGTATGCAGGTCAGGAAGCAACAGTTAGAACTGGACATGGAACAACAGACTGGTTCCAAATAGGAAAAGGAGTCCGTCAAGGCTGTATATTGTCACCCTGCTTATTTAACTTATATGCAGAGTACATCATGAGAAACGCTGGACTGGAAGAAACACAAGCTGGAATCAAGATTGCCAGAAGAAATATCAATAACCTCAGATATGCAGATGACACCACCCTTATGACAGAAAGTGAAGAGGAAGTAAAAAGCCTCTTGATGAAAGTGAAAGTGGAGAGTGAAAAAGTTGGCTTAAAGCTCAACATTCAGAAGACGAAGATCATAGCATCTGGTCCCATTACTCCATGGGAAATAGATGGGGAAACAGTGGAAACAGTGTCAGACTTTATCTTTTTGGGCTCCAAAATCACTGCAGATGGTGACTGCAGCCATGAAATTAAAAGACGCTTACTCCTTGGAAGAAAAGTTTTGACCAACCCAGATAGCATATTGAAAAGCACAGACATTACTTTGCCGACTAAGGTCCATCTAGTCAAGGCTATGGTTTTTCCTGTGGTCACGTAAGGATGCGAGGGTTGGACTGTGAAGAAAGCTGAGTGCCGAAGAGTTGATGCTTTTGAACTGTGGTGTTGGAGAAGACTCTTGAGAGTCCCTTGGACTGCAAGGAGATCCAACCAGTCCATTCTAAAGGAGATCAGCCCTGGGGTTTCTTTGGAAGGAATGGTGCTAAAGCTGAAACTCCAGTACTTTGGCCACCTCATGCGAAGAGTTGACTCATTGGAAAAGACTCAGAGGCTGGGAGGGATTGGGGGCAGGAGGAAAAGGGGACGACCGAGGATGAGATGGCTGGATGGCATCACTGACTTGATGGACGTGAGTCTGAGTGAACTCCGGGAGGTGGTGATAGACAGGGAGATCTGGCGTGCTGCGATTCATGGGGTCGCAAAGAGTCGGACACGACTGAGCAACTGAACTGGACTGAAACATAATTGTTAAGAACAATTAAACTGAATAGATTTAAGTAAAATAAAAAGTTTTAAGTAAACTATTTGAGTAGTTTCCCCCAAACTTTGTGGTAACTTGAACCTTAAAACTTTGCTAAGATAAATTAAATGATGGATAGTCAATAAGTATATAGATCATTTCTAAATAAGAGGAAACACTGACCAGGGTTTATTCACTTTGGGCTTCCTTTTACAGAGAAACTAAAATATACTTGGATCTGTTATTAAATATGCTTTGTGTCACACTAAAAAACTTACTATGATAAAGCATATTTTTCTGGAAATTATAAGATGTATTAATATATTTGTCAAGCCACAGAATGACAGTGTAGACACTTCACAATTGTTTACTTATTTTTTTCACTAAAGATTAAAAAGTCTAATATATGTTATAAAAACTACTAGAAATAATAAGAGAAATACTTCTATATGTCGGGAAAGTAGGATATGTGTTTTCTGTAAAAGAAGTTATGAGAAATGAAGATATGTTTTTGTTGAGGAAAAAGAAAATAATTTTGTTCTAAAGTGAAACTTGTTATTTCAGAATGGGAAATAGAATAAATAACAAATCAAACAGAAAGCTGAGAGGAGAGAGACAGAATGTTACCTTGTATAATCAAGTTGTCTAAAATCATTTGAATTTACTATGCGTCCTAAGTCGCTTCAGTCGTGTCCAACTCTATGTGACCCTATGCACTGTAACCCACCAGGTTCCTCTGTCCATGGGATTCTCCAGGCCAGAAAACTGGAGTGGATTGCCATGTCCTCCTCCAAGGGATCTTCCTGACCCAGGGATTGAATTCGTATCTCTTATGTCTCCTGCATTGACAGGTGGGTTCTTTATCTGGCGCCACCTGAATTACCAACTGAGCTAGCAGGGAAGTCCGAATTTACTATAAGGGATATAAAATAAAGACTTAACATCCATAGAGCATTTATGCAAAAATACACCTTAATATTACTATATCTGTTAAAAGAGCAAATTTTTTAGATCATCAGTCTATTCTTGTAAGAAATTTACAACTACTTAACTTTCAGTATTTGCCTTCAGTATTTAACTTCAGTATTTGCTTCAGTGAAGTCTTTAATTGTTATCATGCTTAAGTAGATAACTAAGTATTGTTCCAGTGACCTATGATCATATGTGATTGAGTGTTTTAAAACCTTTTGATATTTTGACAAAGCTCCCCAAATCTAATTCTAAGTGAAGTCTTATTGACCCTAACTAAATCTGGAATTTCTAGATGACCTTTAGAACATCTCAAAAAGTTTGTTCTCTGCCTTTATAAAAGGAGAGATATTAAACTAGGCTTATTTGATATGTTAAATTACATGTCAAGTAGAAAGTAATATATTGTCTTTTTATTTAGTATTTGTATAATTCTATAAGTTTTCCAGAAATTATATGAAATTCCTAGAGTCTGGTTTGTCCAGGTATATCACTATTAGTCATAAATCCATGTATTATATTAAGTGGTTATGTGTTACAAAATAAAATTCCCTTGACAATTTCCACTTTTAATGAACTCTCATCAGATCTCTAACAATGAACAGTTTTAAGTCTTCTTATAGACAGTTATTTTTTTTACTTTGACATAAGTGCTCCTGCAAAAGTATTTTATCTTCAAAGAGATTCAAGGAAATGTCTTTTGGAAAGTATAGGTTTTCTGACAACTTTAAAATCATAAAACTGAACTGGGTAAACAATTTCAGAACTAATGGAAAAACTGGATTAACACAGAACAAGTATTAGTTATATGGGACTGGGTGAACTGATGAATATGATCATAATTTTTATGATGTTTTATCTGAAACACTTATGTTCCTTAATATTTTATTTTTCCAGATTTAAATAAACATTTTCTCTTAACCTATCTGTGACATACATCAATTTCATAAAGCATACCTTTGCAAACACAGATGAAATATTTATTTTTTTCTCCCTGTCTGCTCTCTCCAGAATTCAGAAACCCTTAAATTTTACTTTTATGGCAATATAGTTAGTTATTGGCATAAGTTTGATGAGAATCTGTTATGCTGGTAATAGGATACACTTGGAAATACTGGCTGGATAAGCAAGACTAACTAAACTGTCATATTTAAGAGACACACGTATAGACTCAAAAATGACTAGACAGTTTTAAGGAACTAAAGTTGACTTTATGGAGCCAGTAAAGCCCCTTGGAAAAAAATGACCTCGTATCTTGCTTACAAGGTTCTGCCAAACCAGTTTTAAAAAGGATTTATATGGTCAATTACTATTCTTGCTGCACATATGTAAATAATCAAGCCATGTCTAATGTAAACAAATTAGTTTTACTGTGATTATTCTTAGAAAAAAAGGAGTGGGAATATTTGTGAAGAGAAAGTTTATGTTTGTATTTTTGTCTATTTCAGATTTTGATCCTGCTAAGTGTTTTTGGAGTTTTGTTATATACATGTAAACTTGACTAAATCCTGAGTCTTTCCAATTTCCTTAAATATCTGGTTAAAACTCTCTAAATTAACTTTTTCAATTTTCTCCCACTCTTCTGATTTGGAATCACTGAGAACTCACAGAGTCGGACATAACTGAGCAAGTGAAGTGAACTGCGAGCAAAGACTGCCTCTGATCTCCTTAGAAGAGACTGCATCAGGTCCTCCTCACTGACTACACGATGGGCAAATTTCAGAGAACTGAACCTTGGATACACATCTCACAGCTGAAAAAGCCTCCAACTGCATGTGATCCTGAGCAGATGCTGGAGACCTCTGAATCAAATTGATGAGGAGAAGTAGCTGACAGAGATATAGACTACTTCCTCCTAAGATCCCATATCAAGACTTTATACTTAAAATAGGAAACTTTTTTTTTTCTTTACTATGGCTTTGGCCAATCAGACAATGGAAATATGCCATCGTCTATATCTCCCAGGCCATTATGAAGGGGGATAAACTTTCAAACAAATGTATCTTTATATAATGCTGAAATCCATTAACAGTGCAACATTGGCGGGAATGGTTTGTGCCCAACAGGATTTATCTTTATCTGGAGTGGTTCTCACTCTCTGAGAGCCTATGAATGCCTAAATGGTTGGTGCATAACTGGATAATGCCTCTTAGATAACTGAACTGGCTCCTGATTGCTCCTAAACAAACTAAGATAGCTTCTTAGTAGATTCCCCTGAATTTATATCAATGAGTTAAAAAAGACTTACCAGGATGGGTTCATGATTCAGAATTTGCTTCTTTTGACAGGATCCTGCTTCCCTGGTGAGGAATAAGTGCAAAAAAGGTATCATCAATATTCTCTCCTTCACTCTTGAAGATATTGCAAAACCTGCTGCTGAAACAGTAGCCTTTCAGCAGAATTCTTTAGACCCTCTGGCCAAAGTGGTTCTTGATAATAGACTAGCCCTTGATTATCTTCTAAATGAGCAAAGAGGTGGCTGTACTGTGGTCACTGCTACCTACTGCACCTGGATTAACACTTCCAAGGAAGTTGAAACTCAGTTGCATAAGATCACTGAACAAGCCACTTTACTGAAGAAGTGACTCATTCAACAGGATCTTTTTTTTTACTTATATAATTTTGACTGGTTTGGGTCTTGGGGACCATGGCTCTGCAGTGAACTCAAGACTGGAATTATCCTACTTATAAAAATCATAGTAATCTCCTTGGTACGTTGTGCTCTCTCAAAAGCTTTAAATGCACGTTCACAGATGCTAACCACCAAGTGAATTATCTCCCTAAGACTGGAATGTCAAAGAAGGAACAAAGAAAATGACCAACTAAAACAATTGTGGACTTGATGTCATGACTTGTGAAAGTTATAGAGATTCAATAAAAGCTCTCATGACCTGTGAATGTCTCAAAGAGGATCAGAAAAGCTGTAAGAACTACAGAACAGTAGCTGAAAGTGGCATTAATGCCTTACATTTTGATCACAGATGTCAGTTAAGCTGAGAGTCTGATCAAGAGGGATAGTTGTTAGCAAGAAGTAACCGGCCCAAAATGGAGTCACTTGTGCTAGGCCCACATCACCCAACCAAGACTTACTACATAACTTAAATATAGCTTCAGCCCCTCTTAGGAATATAACCTGATTCATGTATTGTTGAATAAAGCCAATTTGATGTTTAAATTTATTCAATTGAATTTTATTTTTTAACAGTATTTAGGATTTTCTCTCTTCAAGATACCATACTGAGATCAGCTATTTTAAATATTTCTTGAATAAATTTAAAATAAGATAGGAGTATGCTTTATAGAGACCTTGATTTTGATAGCAATTAAATATAAATTAACTTTTTCACTTTCACAGTATTATTAGGAGGCTGCCTGCAATTTAAATTTCATCAAAGTTTGATTTGAATATTTAAACATCAAAGCATTAATAATCACTTATGAAAAATCTTTACATGTGTTTTTTTTCTTTTATACTTTGAACAGAAAGAATATTTCTCTTTTGAAGAAAATGCTTTAAGAGAAAGTATGAATGCCCATTTCATGTAGAAAATAAAACCAATAAAGAAATTTATAGGTACCATGAAACTGAAGGTTTATTTGGAGAAAAAGCAAAGGTGGGTGGGAGAAATTCAATGTATACCATGTCTTTCAAACTCCTTTCCTTTAATTTGACAGAATCACAACTAACAGAGAGATTTGTCTTCTGTTAATAAAAATAACTTTTAGCCCAAATTTGAGATACCCACAGAGCTTTTGCCAGCCATTAGTGCTTCTTTACATGTCTTTTAGAGATATTTGTCCATCTGGAGTTGCAAATGAATGAAACATCTATGATATGGTAACTTTTTCTTAAAAGAAATATCTCGTTAATGACTAGCTGATAACTGAGAGAATGTTCCTATTACATTTTTTAAAGAAATATCTATGGCACTGTGTATAGCTGGCTCAAAGTATTACCCAATTGTTTGCATAGTTCTTTTTCTGCCAACAACTCTGCAAATTTTTACCTTCTTCTTTAATTCATTTTCCCTTCTGTTTCTCTACCCACAAGTTTTCCCCATGTGTTTCTTTATTGTTTCTCTCTCACTTCTTGGACCAATGGAATTGCTACTGTCCAATTACTCTGATGACTTTTGTGATAAAACTATACAACAAATATTAGCTATTTTTCCTCTAATATATTACATTAAATTAAAGAGATGAGACCTTCCATTAATGAATGAAGTAGTACATTTAAGAAAAATGGAACTTTATGATTTATCACTCCATTTCCTAGCTGCTATTTTGTCCAAGAAACATTTGTGAACCAATTTTTTTGTCTCTTTACAAAGCAAAAATGTGAAGCTCAAGGTCACTGGAGCTTTCTTTAATTTTTTAAAAAATAATCAATGTTGACATCTATTTTGATGTGATTGATCCTAATCATCACTGAGCATTTACTATGGGACAAAAATGTCTTATATGTGAAAGGGAGTAGAAATTTGTCACCGTCTAACATGTTTCTTTGGCATAAGTATTATTTCAAGCTGATTATTTTTAAGAACATCAAACATAGAAAAGCTCTTGAAAATTAAGTACAAATTATAGTTTTGTGGGAGATTTTTGCATTTATAAGGGAAATTTCCATTTTTAAAGTTGCTTCCCTCTTTATACCAAGTGAAGGATGGCAAAAATCTCTAGAAACTCTTATCAATGGAGAAGGAAATGACAAATCTGCACATCCTTATAGGGCTTTTCCTGGTAATCTTCCAAATCTGGTCTCTCCCTAATTCTTTTGTCTTTAGCTGCTGCTGCTGCTAAGTCAAGTCAGTTGTGTCCAGCTTTGTGTGATTCCAGAGATGGCAGCCCACCAGGCTCCTTTGTCCCTGGGATTCTCCAGGCGAGAACACCGGAGTGGGTTGCCATTTCCTTCTCCAATGCATGAAAGTGAAAAGTGTAAGTGAAGTCGCTCAGTCGTGTCCAACTCAGTGACCTCATGGACCTTAGCCCCCCAGGCTCCTCGGTCCATAGGATTTCCCAGGTAAGAGTACTGGAGTAGGGAGCAAAAATTAGGGCTTTCTAGGTGGCGCTAGTGGTAAAGAACCTTCCTACCAATTCAGGAGACATAAGAGACGTGGGTTTGATCCTTGGGTAGGGAAGATCCCCTGGAGGAGGGCATGGCAACCCACTCCAGTATTCTTGGCTGGAGAATCACACGGACAGAGAACAGAGAAGGCCTGGAGGGTACAGCTATAGGGTCACAAAGAGTCAGACACAACCAAAATGACTTAGCACTCACTCATGTTATTTAAAATGGCAGCCTAGGCCACTTGAGGAAGTTGTTCAGTTTTCCTGGGTATCTCACATGTGTACGGGAGGTATGTGTGTGTGTGCGTGTGTTCAGTCACTCAGTCACTTTTTACTCTTTGACATTCCATGGACTGTAGCCCACCAGGCTTCTCTGTCCATGGAATTCTCCAGGCAAGAGTATTGAAGTCTGTTGCCATGACCTCCTCCAGGGGATCTTCCCAACCCAGGGAGCAAACCTGCATCTCTTGCATCTCCTGCATTGGCAGGCAGGTTCCTTACCACTGCACAACCTTGAAAGCCTAGACAGGAGGTATCCATGCTATTAAACTTTTGTTTGCTTTTCTCCTATTAATCTGTCTTTTAAACTGACAGGGATGTCTCAGATAAGAATCTAGAAAAAAAGAGGGAAAAAATTTTTTTTCCTTCACAAGTGTTTATATGTGTAAACACAGTTAATCTTCATAAAAACCTTTCAAGGTAAGTACTATTATAATCCTAATTTTACACATAAGGATAATAAAAGAATTATTATTATAACAAAGGTGAAGTGAAATGCCTAGATTTATATAGCTAATAAGTGATGGAGAAGGATTCAAACCCAGACTGCCTGGCTCAAAAACCTAAGTGGTTGACTGCTACACTATATTGTCTTTACCCCTGTGTTCTTAGTCAGAATTCATATAGAAAAATTTACATTAAAATAAATGCTCCAAATATAGCTGCCAAGCAGCTATGCAGACCCTGTAGAAAATGTATACTCTTATGTTGTTTGCAGAAATGAATAAACCTATTTATTAAGATTGATGTTTAAATAAACATTTTTGTCACTTTATATTTCCATATGAATATGAAATAGGCTCATCCTCACTCAAGTTCAAAATAAAGTTTCCTCCCTAAAAGTCTCTGAAAAGAAATGATGATTTGTGTCTGGATGAGCTACACATTACCAGGTGATTTTAATAGTTAAGTTTCACATTAAGAAAACATTTGCCATGGAAACATCTGGAAAACAGACCACACAAACAGCATTTTGCACAAGGGAATCTATTTAAATCAGCTGCTCTTTTTAAAAATTGGCCACCCTGTTCATGCCAACTGTATACATTTAAAAGCATATGAGCTATAAAAATGCTTCATATTAAAGAAATCAGCTTTTCATTATTCTCGAATATTTTATCTGCTAGCTGGTGACATGCCATAGCCAAGGGCTTTCCTTTTCCTGTTATCAATTCTGCCATGAAACAAAGCATGGTTAGGAGCACTCTTCTCATTTGCTATGAAAAAAACATTAGCAAAGAGAACCTGAAAATGGTAAGGAACAGGCCCAAGAAAGAAAAGGTCTACGTGGATATACCTTGGTGCAGGGGTCCCCAACCTCTGGGATTTAATGCTTGATGATCTGAGGTGGAGCTAATGGAACAATAGAAATAAAGTATATTAGCCACAAAGTTGTGTCTGACTCTTTGTGACCCCATGGATTGCAGCCTGCCAGGCTTCTCTGTCCATGGAATTCTCCAGGCAAGAATACTAGAGTGGGTTGCCATTCCCTTCTCCAAGGGAGCTTCCCAATCCAAGGACGGAACCCCAGTCTCCTGCACTGCAGACAAATTATTTACCATCTGAGCCACTAGGGAAGCCCAATAGAAATAAAGGGCATAATAAATGTAATGGGCTTGAAACCATCCCCCACTTCCACCTCCCCAACCCTGGTCCATGGAAAATTGTCTTCCATGAAACCAGTCCCTGGTGCCCAAAGTTTGGGGACTGCTGGTGTTTAACTGAATAGCAACTTATGAAGAATAAGAAAGTTTGGTCTAAAACTTTCTAGTTAGTGTAAGAGTTAGTCTAAGAAATATTAGTTTGGACAAAAGATTAATTTGGATTTTTCCATAAGATGTTACAGGAAAACACAAATGAATTTTTTGGCCAATCCTATAGTTATAGAGAAACCACAGCTCCCTCTGATTCATAAATTTGGAAAGGGCCCAATAAATATATATTCAAAAAGTTTCTGAAGTGAGTTTGGTGTACTCCTAGAGGAAAAAAAAAAAAAAACAAACTATAAATCAATGTTTCCAAAATTGCAATTTTGAACCCTCTTTCAACAACACAAGAGAAGACTCTACACATGGACATCACCAGATGGTCAATACCGAAATCAGATTGATTATATTCTTGGCAGCCAAAGATGGAGAAGCTCTATACAGTCAGCAAAAACAAGACCAGGATCTGACTGTGGCTCAGATCATGAACTCCTTATTGCCAAATTCAGACTTAAATTGAAGAAAGTAGGGAAAATCACTAGATCATTCAAGTATGACCTAAATCAAATAACTTGTGATTATACAGTGGAAGTGAGAAATAGATTTAAGGAACTAGAACTGGTAGAGAGGGTGCCTGATGAACTATGGATGGAGGTTCGTGACATTGTACAGGAAGGAGACAGGGATCAAGATCATCCCCATGGAAAAGAAATGCAAAACAGCAAAATGGCTGTCTGGGGAGGCCTTACAAATAGCTGTGAAAAGAAGAGAAGCAAAAAGCAAAGGAGAAAAGGAAAGATATTCCCATTTGAATGCAGAGTTCCAAAGAATAGCCAGGAGAGATAAGAAAACCTTCCTCAGAGATCAATGAAAAGAAATAGAGGAAAACAACAGAATGGAAAGACAGAGATCTCTTCACAACCCAGATAATCACAATGGTGTGATCACTCACCTAGAGCCAGACATCCTGGATGATTCTTCTCCAACACCACAGTTCAAAAATACAAGCTTACTTTTTACCAAAATGAGACTGCTCCTGAAGGCACATTTGCTCTCAGTCCCAACTTTGAAGAGATGTGAGGTAACAACACTGATGTACAGTCAAAAACCATCATGGATACAAGGAGCACTCAAGTTGTAATGATAGATACACTAGGTATGATTTCATTACGGGACAAGTCAGAGTAAAGCTAATATGGGTAGAGTAGATGTGAGCATATTGTGAAGACATGCAGAAGTCTAGTTGCCAGCTTGTGTATAACAGGTGTGCAGAGATTACTAGTCACAAAATGCTTTTTCATTTTCTCTTTTTGTATGATAGAAGCCTTGATATTTATTTGGGTGAATGAACATCTGGAATAAATTACACAATTTATGGACTCCTTTTCTTGGACTTGCAGCTATAGCACTAAGGACTCACCAATGACATACAAAAGAAAAGTGAAAGTGAAGGTTGCTCCACCATATCCAACTCTTTGTGACCCCATGGACTATAGTCCATGGAATTCTCCAAGCCAGAATACTGGAGTGGGTAACTGTTCCCTTCTCCAGGGGATCTTCGCAACCTAGGGATCAAACCCATCTCTCCCACATTGCAGGCAGATTCTTCACCAGCTGAGCCACCAGGGAGGCACATAAAAGAAAACTGTATGTGAAAGTTATAGGCAGTATTCTTAAAAGGAGAAAGTGCATCCTTATCCTTCTTTTTTCCTTCTAACTTCTCAGTAAAATCAAGAATGCTTTGACTAAGTGTGGCCACCTTGGATGATACAATGAACTTAGGAACGGAGTCTAGGCAAAACAGACTAAAAATGAGCTTGGATTCCTGAAAGCATACATGGACATATTATCTGTCTTTTGGCCACCTACCCCCAGACTGTTTTATGAGAAAAAAATGAACTTTTATCTGACTTAAGTCACTATTATTTGGGTTTTTCTGTCACTTGCAGCCACATTTAATCTTCAAAAAATTCAGTATGTGTGGTTGATACATGAATTCCCAAACCAAGTTATTATAATTTTTAAAGATTATTTTTATTGCTTACTGCTTTCCATTAGTAGCAGTAATTAAAACTTGATTTTGCTCCTATAATTCTGTCTAAATTTAAAAGGATTTTTATGTGGTTTTATATGCACTAACAGCTAAGTTTCAGGAAAAGACAGTGTCGATCTTAGCAGCCATTTAAGATTCATTAAGGGTCTTAAACTTAGAAAAAAGCATATCTGCAATATGAACATAATTTCGTCTTTGAAACTATTTCCTGACTGAAAGGAAAGATTAAAATATTCCTGTAGTAAGATTTTTTTCCAACTTCTTAATTTATCTTGCTGTTGTTGTTCAGTCACTAAGTCCTGTCCAAGTCTTGCAACCCCATGGGCTGCAGCATGCCATACTCCTCTGTCCACTGTCTCCTGCTGCTGACTCAAATTCACATCCACTGAGTCGGTGATGCTATCTAACCATCTCATCCTCTGCTGCTGCTTTCTTCTTCAGCCACTGCTGAGTTTTCCAAATTTGCTGGCATATTGAGTGCAGCATTTTAACAGCATCATCTTTAAGGATTTTAAATAGGTCAGCTGGAATTCCATCACATCCAAAGCTTTGGTCATAGTAAAGCTTCCTAAGACCCACTTGACTTCACACTCTGGGGTGTCCAGTTCTAGATGAGTAACCATAACATCATGGCTATCTGGGTCATTAACACTTTTTTTTGTACAGTTCTATTCTTGCCACCTCTTCTTAATTGTTTCTTTTAGGTCCTTATAATTTCTGTCCTTCTTGTGCCCATTTTTGCCTGAAATGTTCCCTTGATATCTCCAATTTTTTTGAAGAGATCTCTAGTCTTTCCCATTCTATTGCTTGCCTCTGTTTCTTTGCATTGTTCATTTAAGAAGGCCTTCTTTTCTTTCCTTGCCATTCTCTGTAACTCTGCCTTCAGTTGGGTATACCTTTCCCTTTCTCCCTTCTCTTTTCTCAGCTCTTTGTAAGGCCTTCTCAGACAATTACTTTGCCTTCTTGCATTTCCTTTTCTTGGGGATGATTTTGGTCAGTGCCTCCTGTACAATGTTATGAACCTCTGTCCATAGTTTTTCAGGCACCCTGTCTACCAGATCTAATCCCTTGGATCTAGTCATACCTTCATGGTATAATCATAAGGCACGTGATTTAGGTCATATCTAAATAGCTTAGTGGTTTTCCCTTTCTTCAATTTAAGCCTGAATTTTGCAATAAGGAGCTCATGACCTGAGCCACAGTCATTTCCAGGCCTTATTTTTACTGATTATATAGAGCTTCTCCATTCTTGATCACAAAGAACATAATCAGCCTGATTTTTATATTGACCATCTGGTTATGTCCACTTGTAGTCATCTCTTGTGTTGTTGGAAAAGGGTATTTGCTATGACCAGCATATTTTCTTGACAAAATGCTGCTAGTTTTGCCCTGCTTCATTTTGTACTCCAAGATCAAACTTGCCTGTTACTCCAGGTATCTCTGATTTCCTACTTTTGTATTTCAGTCCCCTATGATGAAAAGGATATCTCTTTTGGTGTTAGTTCTAGAAGGTCTTGTAGGTCTTCACAGAACTGGTCAGCTTCAGCTTCTTTGGCATCAGTGGTTGGGTCACAGATGTGAATTACTGTGATGCTGAATAGTTTACCTTGGAAATGAATTGAGATTATTCTGTCATTTTTGAGACTGTACTCAAGTACTGCATTCCAGACTCTTCTGTTGACTATGAGGGGTACTCCATTTCTTCTAAGGGATTCTTGCCCACAGTAAAAGATAATTTTATTTAATTTGCCTATTCTGTCCATTTTAATTCACTGATTCCTAAGCTGTCCACATTCAGTCTTGCCATCCTGTTTAACCATGTGCAATTTACCTTGATTCATGGACCTAACATTTCACGTTGCTATGCAGTGCTATTTTTATAGCATCAGATATTACTTTCACTACCAGACACATCCACAACTGAGCGTCATTTCCACTTTGGCCCTGCTGCTTCATTCTTTCTGGAGATAGTAATTGCCCGCTACTCTTCTCCAGAAACATACTGAACACCTTCTGACCTGAGGGACTCATCTTCTGATGTCATGTCTTTTTGTCTTTTCATACTGCCCATAGGGTACTGGAGTGGGTTGCCATTTCCTCCTACAGTGGACTGGGGGGGGGGAGTTTATTTTCTCATTATGTAAGAACACTGTGTTTCACACTGCCCTAAATCAATATTTTATTACCCAGTGTCCTATATGATATATTGCCAGAAAATAATTGTATTGTCAATCATTGCATACTAGAAGCCCCTCTATGGAGATTTCTAAACAAGGACTAGGATAATAATGATTCTTAGTAACATTCTTGCTGGTAGCAAAGAAATCCCTCAAACAAATACCTTGTTTGACCCACATACTAAGAAACACATCCAACTGACAATCTCTTAATATTTTTTGAATTAATGTTCCAAACCCATACTTTGGAAAATGTGTGTGTGTGTGTGTGAGTGTGTGTGTGTGTGTATAAAAATCACCTACCTAAAACCATAATCAATACATTTAGTCCAATCATACAAATTAGAAAAATAAGCCAGAATACTGGAGTGGGTAACTGTTCCCTTCTCCAGGGGATCTTCGCAACCTAGGGATCAAACCCATCTCTCCCACATTGCAGGCAGATTCTTCACCAGCTTAGTCACCAGGGAGGCACATAAAAGAAAACTGTATGTGAAAGTTATAGGCAGTATTCTTAAAAGGAGAAAGTGCATCCTTATCCTTCTTTTTTCCTTCTAACTTCTCAGTAAAATCAAGAATGCTTTGACTAAGTGTGGCCACCTTGGATGATACAATGAACTTAGGACGGAGTCTAGGCAAAACAGACTAAAAATGAGCTTGGATTCCTGAAAGCATACATGGACATATTATCTGTCTTTTGGCCACCTACCCCCAGACTGTTTTATGAGAAAAAAATGAACTTTTATCTGACTTAAGTCACTATTATTTGGGTTTTTCTGTCACTTGCAGCCACATTTAATCTTCAAAAAATTCAGTATGTGTGGTTGATACATGAATTCCCAAACCAAGTTATTATAATTTTTAAAGATTATTTTTATTGCTTACTGCTTTCCATTAGTAGCAGTAATTAAAACTTGATTTTGCTCCTATAATTCTGTCTAAATTTAAAAGGATTTTTATGTGGTTTTATATGCACTAACAGCTAAGTTTCAGGAAAAGACAGTGTCGATCTTAGCAGCCATTTAAGATTCATTAAGGGTCTTAAACTTAGAAAAAAGCATATCTGCAATATGAACATAATTTCGTCTTTGAAACTATTTCCTGACTGAAAGGAAAGATTAAAATATTCCTGTAGTAAGATTTTTTTCCAACTTCTTAATTTATCTTGCTGTTGTTGTTCAGTCACTAAGTCCTGTCCAAGTCTTGCAACCCCATGGGCTGCAGCATGCCATACTCCTCTGTCCACTGTCTCCTGCTGCTGACTCAAATTCACATCCACTGAGTCGGTGATGCTATCTAACCATCTCATCCTCTGCTGCTGCTTTCTTCTTCAGCCACTGCTGAGTTTTCCAAATTTGCTGGCATATTGAGTGCAGCATTTTAACAGCATCATCTTTAAGGATTTTAAATAGGTCAGCTGGAATTCCATCACATCCAAAGCTTTGGTCATAGTAAAGCTTCCTAAGACCCACTTGACTTCACACTCTGGGGTGTCCAGTTCTAGATGAGTAACCATAACATCATGGCTATCTGGGTCATTAACACTTTTTTTTGTACAGTTCTATTCTTGCCACCTCTTCTTAATTGTTTCTTTTAGGTCCTTATAATTTCTGTCCTTCTTGTGCCCATTTTTGCCTGAAATGTTCCCTTGATATCTCCAATTTTTTTGAAGAGATCTCTAGTCTTTCCCATTCTATTGCTTGCCTCTGTTTCTTTGCATTGTTCATTTAAGAAGGCCTTCTTTTCTTTCCTTGCCATTCTCTGTAACTCTGCCTTCAGTTGGGTATACCTTTCCCTTTCTCCCTTCTCTTTTCTCAGCTCTTTGTAAGGCCTTCTCAGACAATTACTTTGCCTTCTTGCATTTCCTTTTCTTGGGGATGATTTTGGTCAGTGCCTCCTGTACAATGTTATGAACCTCTGTCCATAGTTTTTCAGGCACCCTGTCTACCAGATCTAATCCCTTGGATCTAGTCATACCTTCATGGTATAATCATAAGGCACGTGATTTAGGTCATATCTAAATAGCTTAGTGGTTTTCCCTTTCTTCAATTTAAGCCTGAATTTTGCAATAAGGAGCTCATGACCTGAGCCACAGTCATTTCCAGGCCTTATTTTTACTGATTATATAGAGCTTCTCCATTCTTGATCACAAAGAACATAATCAGCCTGATTTTTATATTGACCATCTGGTTATGTCCACTTGTAGTCATCTCTTGTGTTGTTGGAAAAGGGTATTTGCTATGACCAGCATATTTTCTTGACAAAATGCTGCTAGTTTTGCCCTGCTTCATTTTGTACTCCAAGATCAAACTTGCCTGTTACTCCAGGTATCTCTGATTTCCTACTTTTGTATTTCAGTCCCCTATGATGAAAAGGATATCTCTTTTGGTGTTAGTTCTAGAAGGTCTTGTAGGTCTTCACAGAACTGGTCAGCTTCAGCTTCTTTGGCATCAGTGGTTGGGTCACAGATGTGAATTACTGTGATGCTGAATAGTTTACCTTGGAAATGAATTGAGATTATTCTGTCATTTTTGAGACTGTACTCAAGTACTGCATTCCAGACTCTTCTGTTGACTATGAGGGGTACTCCATTTCTTCTAAGGGATTCTTGCCCACAGTAAAAGATAATTTTATTTAATTTGCCTATTCTGTCCATTTTAATTCACTGATTCCTAAGCTGTCCACATTCAGTCTTGCCATCCTGTTTAACCATGTGCAATTTACCTTGATTCATGGACCTAACATTTCACGTTGCTATGCAGTGCTATTTTTATAGCATCAGATATTACTTTCACTACCAGACACATCCACAACTGAGCGTCATTTCCACTTTGGCCCTGCTGCTTCATTCTTTCTGGAGATAGTAATTGCCCGCTACTCTTCTCCAGAAACATACTGAACACCTTCTGACCTGAGGGACTCATCTTCTGATGTCATGTCTTTTTGTCTTTTCATACTGCCCATAGGGTACTGGAGTGGGTTGCCATTTCCTCCTACAGTGGACCGCGTTTTGTCAGGACTCTTTACTATGGCCTGTCCATCTTGGTTGGCCCTGCATGGCATGGCTCATAGCTTCATTGAGTTATGCAAGCCCCTTCACCACTACAAGACTGTGATCCATGAAGACGTCTTAATTCATACATCAAAAATAGCTCTTATTCCTTACTATATTTTGATTTTTTATATAGAAAATATAGAAAGAAATAGAAACAATCACCACATTTAACAACCACATAGCTTCAAGGAAAATTCTACACTTCAGTATTTATGAGCTACTCATATGACACTCCTCTTTTCTTAGGAATATTTTCTCCTCCACAGTTCTGTGTCATGTTTTAATATGACCCCATTTCCCTAAAGGCAGTTAATTAAATTGGATATATTTCCTAAGCCTTTTGAAGTTGAGACCAGAAAATGTCAGTCATTTTCCTCCTATTCACTAAAGCTGTGAATTGTAAAACTCAGAGACTGCCAAAATCACATTTCTTTCCATGTGAAGAAGGTTAAACTTGCAATGAGATAAAATAATGCTAAGTAGACTAAGAATAGGAGAGTCAAGGGGAAAAAAGAGAGAGTTCTACAGCATTCAATTCCTGGTTCTGACTTCCCGAGGCTTAGATGCACCACTGCCCTTCCTATGGTCTGACCATTTAAAGCCTCTATGGAATCAATGGATTCATCTATGTGCCCTTGTTCTGAACCTCGCTTGATTAGGCTTGACTCATTCCAAATAGGCTGCATCATGATCTAGTAACAAACAACTCCCAATTGTGATGACTAAGAAAAAAATTATTTCTCTCTTATATGACCCTCAGAGATTGGCAGGGAAACCTGTTTATCATAGCCATTTGGGAGCTCCAGTAAAGATTATAGCCAGTTGTCATGCCAGAATGAAGAAAGAGAGCATTAGAGGGTTTCGCAGTAGCAATGAAATGCCTTCAACTCAAGCCAGAAAGCGAACCACATCATTTCCACTCCCAATTCTTTCTCAAGAATTGGTAATAAGACCCCAGCCAACATCAAGAAGCCAGAAAGCATAGTCTATTCACATGCACTGAGATGGGGAAGAATGGGAAATAACACATTAGCAACCGGAATCATGATTAATATAGAAGCAAAAGTTTTCTTTCGCCTAGACAAACCAAAAAAAAAAAAAAAAAAGGTTAAGGTATTCGGAATCTTTGCAGTGGTCATGAATGTTTGAGAGTTTAGTTATAATTCCAAATTTCTTTTTTGTGCAGCTAGAAGTTTGGATTTCTTACAGGTCTTCATAATCACTTAGAATCATAGAAAAGTGAAGCAGAGTTCTTGCAGGTGCTGAAATAGCAGCATATTTATTACAGACCTGGGTTTTATCCCTGCGTTAGGAAGATCCCCTGGAGAAGGGAAAGGCTACCCACTCCGGTATTCTGGCCTGGAGAATTCCATGGAATGTATAGTTCATTGGGTCGCAAAGAATCGGACACGGCTTAGCAATTTTCACTTTCACTTCACTTTCACTAGTAAGATGCAGTAAAAATATTCCTCAGGTTGGAGCTTCAGAAGAAACCTCTGTTTGGGTACTGATGATATTTTTCCTGTCCAGGTTTAACTACGGAGAAGGCAGTGGCACCCCACTCCAGTACTCTTGCCTGGAAAATCCCATGGATGGAGGAGCCTGGTAGGCTGCAGTCCATGGGGTCGTGAAGAGTCGGATACGACTGAGAGACTTCACTTTCACTTTTCACTTTCATGCACTGGAGAAGGAAATGGCAACCCACTCCAGTGTTCTTGCCTGGAGAATCCCAGGGACGGGGGAGCCTAATGGGCTGCCGTCTATGGGGTCGCACAGAGTCGGACATGACTGAAGTGACTTAGCAGCAGCAGCAGCAGGTTTAACTAAAGAATTGAAGGAGTAATTGGCTGCCGTCTATGGGGTTGCACAGAGTCGGACATGACTGAAGTGACTTAGCAGCAGCAGCAGCAGGTTTAACTAAAGAATTGAAGGAGATGTCTGAAGTCTTGCTGCTGCTCCTGCTGCTAAGTCGCTCCAGTCGTGTCCGACTCTGCGATCCCATAGACGGCAGCCCACCAGGCTCCGCCGTCCCTGGGATTCTCCAGACAAGAACACTGGAGTGGGTTGCCATTTCCTTCTCCAAGAAAGTAAGTCGCTCAGTCGTGTCCAACTCTCAGCGACCCCATGGACTGCAGCCTACCAGGCTCCTCCGTCCATGGGATTCTCCAGGCAAGAGTACTGGAGTGGGGCGCCATTGAGATAGCAGTAAATGACTTGTGTGATGGCTTTCTGATGAATAAAAACAAGGCTGTTATTCTACTTGGTCATCCTTTAGCTTTAGGCATTAACTGTATCACATGCAGGGATATATGAGCTGATTTTTCCAAAGAGGCTATATGAGCTGAGTTTTCCTTTTTTTTTTAACTCTTTCATGGAAGATCCTTCCACCAAACCTCACTTACATTTAATTGGCCAAAATTATGCCACGGGGGAGCCTGAAAGACAGAAAATATTAGCTTTACAGATCCTGACAATATAAAACAACTTATATTCCACAAATGTCTGTATGCAAATATTAGAAATTCACATATTCATTGGGAACAAGGTGTGGGGGGAACATTTTGTGTGAAACAACAGTAAGTTCCTTAGATACAAACAAGGACACTTAGATTGTTTCTATATTTTGGTGACTGTAAGTAATGCTGCTATGAACATTGGGTGCATATATCTTTTCAAATCGCTGTTTTTCTTTTAATATATATTCAGGAGTAAAATTGCTGGCTTATATGATAGATATATTTTTAGATTTTTGAGAAACCTCTGTAGTGTGTTCCATAGTGGCTACACCAATTTGCATTCTCACCAACTGAGTAAGTGGATTACCTTTTATTCATAATCCTGCC
Source organism: Cephalophus harveyi (assembly GCA_006410635.1). Taxonomy (NCBI): domain Eukaryota; kingdom Metazoa; phylum Chordata; class Mammalia; order Artiodactyla; family Bovidae; genus Cephalophus; species Cephalophus harveyi. The sequence continues at coordinate 49,130 of SJYT01071309.1, read as the reverse complement.
CACATTTGTTACTGTACAGTTTAGCTCTGGTGTAAAAAGGCAGAAATAAAACAGATTTGTAGTATTGATCTTTTAGATACTGCAACACTGTATTATATATATTTGGCCATTTATGAATTTTACTAAATTGATTCCATTTTGGGGGACACAGGAGTACTAAAAACAAGTAAAATTTGAGATAGAAACTAAAATACAAAGGACCATTTCTTGGCTTAGTAAGCTGTCCAATTTTGGAGGAAACTCAATTGACAAAATTTTATTGGCTTCTAAGCAATATTGAAGAGATATTAGTGAAATTCTTTTAGTGCTTAAATTACCTGTGGTACAGCTCACTTCAGTTCAGTCACTCAGTTTTGTCTGACTCTTGGCGACCTCAAGGACTGCAGCACGTCAGACTTCCCTGTCCTTCACCAACTCCAGAGTTTGCTCAAATTCATGTCATCAAAACAGTGATGCCATCCAAACATCTCATCCTCTGTCATCCTTTCTCCTGATGCTTTTAGTTTTTCCCAGCATCAGGGTCTTTTCCTATGAGCCAGTTTTTTGCAACAGGTGGACAAAGTATTGGAGTTTCAGATTCAACATCAGTCCTTCCAATGAATATTCAGGCCTGATTTCCTTTAGGATGGACTGGTTGGATCTCCTTGCAGTCCAAGGGACTCTCAAGAGTCTTCTCCAACACCAGTTCAAAAGCATCAATTCTTTGGTGCTCAGCTTTCCTTATAGTCTAACTCTCACATCCATACATGACCACTGGAAAAACCACAGCCTTGACTAGACGGACCTTTGTTGGCAAAGTAATGTCTCTGCTTTTTAATATGCTGTCTAGTTTGGTCATAACTTTTCTTCCAAGGAGCAAATGTTTTTAATTTCATAGCTGCAGTCACCATCTGCACTGATTTTGGAGCCCCTCCCAAAATAAAGTCTCTCACTGTTTCCATTGTTCCCCATCTATTTGCCATGAAGTGATGGGACCAGATGCCATGATCTTAGTTCTCTGAATGATGAGTTTTAAGCCAGCTTTTTCACTCTCCTCTTTCACTTTCATTAAGAGGCTCTTTAGTTCTTCCTTGCTTTTTGCTATAAGTGTGGTGTCATCTGTATATCTGAGGTTATTGATATTTCTCCTGGCAATCTTGATTCCAGCTTGTGATTCATCCAGCCCCGCATTTCACTTGATGTCCTCTGCATGTAAGTTAAATAAGCAGGGTGACAATATACACCCTTAACATACTTCTTTTCTTATTTGTAACCAGTCTGTCGTTCCATGTCCAATTCTAACTATTCCTTCCTGGCCTGCATACAGATTTCTCAGGAGTCAGGTCAGGTTGTCTGGTATTCCCATCTTTTTCAGAATTTTTCTTAGTTTATTGTGATCCACACAGTCAAAGGGTTTGACATAAGCAATAAAGCAGAAGCAGATGTTTTTCTGGAACTCTCTGTCTTTCTCGATGACCCAACAGAGGTTGGCAATTTGATCTCTGGTTCCTTTGCCTTTTCTAAATCTAGCTTGATGATGTGGAAGTTCACGGTTTGTGTACTATTGAGGCCTGGCCTGGAAAATTTTGAGCATTACTTTGCTAGAGTGTGAGATGAGTGGAATTGTGTGGTAGTTTCAACATGCTTTTGTATTCCCTTTCTTTGGGATTAGAGAGAAAACTGTCTTTTCTAGTCCCGTGGCTGCTGCTGAGTTTTCCAAATTTGCTGGCATATTGAGTGAAGCACTTTCACAGCATTATCTTTCAGGATTTGAAATAGCTCAAGTGGAATTCCATCACCTCCACTAGCTTTGTGTGCATGATGCTTCCTAAGGCCCACTTGACTTTGCATTCTGGGATGTCTGGCTCTAGGTGAGTAATCACACCATCATGGTTATCTGGGTCATTAAGATCTTTTTCTACAGTTCTTCTGTGTATTCTTGTCTCCTCTTCTTAATATCTTCTGTTTCTGTTACATCCATACCATTTCTGTCCATTATTGTGCTCACCTTTGCATGAAACATTCCCTTGGTATCTCTAATTTTCTGGAAGAGATCTCTAGTCTTTCTCATTCTATTGTTTTCCTCTATTTCTTTGCATTGATCACTGAGGATGGTTTTCTTATCCCTCTTTACTATTCTTTGGAACTCTGCATTCAAATGCATATATCTTTGACTTTCGCCTCTCTTCTTTTCTCAGCTATTTGTAAGCCCTCCTCAGACAACCATTTTGCCTTTCTGCATTTCTTTTCCTTGGGGATGATATTGATCACTGCCTCCTGTACAATGCCATGAACCTCCATGCATAATTCTTCAGGCACTCTATCTATCAGACCTAATCCCTTGAATCTATTTCTCACTTCCACTGTATAACCATAAAGGATTTGATTTAGGTCATACCTGAGTGGTCTAGTGGTTTTCCCTACTTTCTTCAATTTAATTCTAAATTTGGCAATAAGGAGTTCATGATCTGAGCCACAATCAGCTCCCAGTTTTGTTTTTGCTGACTGTATAGAGCTTCTGCATCTTTGGCTGCAAAGAATATAATCAATTTGATTTTGGTATTGACCATCTGGTGATGTCTATGTTTAGAGTCGTCTCTTGTGTTGTTGGAAGAGGGTGTTTGCTATGACCAGTGTGTTCTCTTGGCAAAACTCTGTTAGCCTTTGCCCTGCTTCATTGTGTACTCCAAGGCCAAATTTGCCTGTTACTGCAGGTATCTCTTTGACTTCCTACTTTTGCATTTCAGTCCCTTATAATGAAGTTAACATCTTTTTTGGGTATTAGTTCTAAAACGTCTTATAGATCTTCATAGATCTGTTCAATTTCAGCTTCTTTGGCATTAGTAGTTGGGGCATAGACTAGGATTACTGTGATATTGAAGGTTTTCCTTGGAAATGAACAGAGATCATTTTGTGTTTTTTGAGATTGCATCTAAGCACTGCATTTTGGACTCCTGTTGACTATGATGGCTACTTTATTTCTTCTAAGGGATTCTTGCCCACAGTGGTAGATATAATGGTCATCTGAGTTAAATTTGCCCATTCCTATCCATTTTAGTTCACTGATTCCTAAATTGTCAATGTTCACTCTTGCCATCTCCTGTTTGACCACTTCCAATTTAACTTGATTCATGGACCTAACATTCCAGGTTCCTACTCAATATTGGTCTTTATAGCATTGGACTTAACTTCCATCACCAGTGGCATCCACAACTGGGCATTGTTTTCACTTTGGCTCCATCTATTCATTCTTTCTGGAGTTATTTCTCCACTCTTCTCAATATCATAGTGGGCACCTACTGACCTGTGGAGTTCGTCTTTCAGTGTCATATCTTTTTGCCTTTTCATACTGTTCATGGGGTTCTCAAGGCAAGAATACTGAAGTGGTTTGCCGTTCGTTTCTCCAGTGGACCACATTTTGTCAGAACTCGCCACCATAATCTGTCCATCTTGGTGGTCCTACACAGCATGGCTCATAGTTCCATTGAGTTAAACAAGGCTATGGTTCAACACTGTAATGTAAAGCCTTTGACTGTGTGGATCACAACAAACCGGAAAATTCTTAAAGAGATGGGAATGCCAGGCCACCTTACCTGCTTCCTGAGAATCTGTATGCAGGCACCCCGTCCCAACAAAATCTCTTGCTTTTTCAGCACATGTGTCTCCTCAGACAATTAATTTCTGAGTGTTAGACAAGAGCCCACTTATTTCTTCATGGTTCTTCCTTTCTTCCCCAGCCTTGCTCTGGTTCACTGTGGGTGAAGAAAGCCAACCTGCCCTGTTGTCTTTTAGCTTAGACATGTGATAAAGTACTACATGCTGGTTCAGTTCAGAGACAGCAATAGTATCACATGTTTCAGCTGGCCACTCTCTTTGCATCTACCATCCAATGTAAGAACAGCATGGCTGATAGTGTTTATTTTTTAGCCTGGGTCCTTGTGAATGTGAATCAAAGCCATTTTCAGCCAGGCCCAGCTGAGCCACATCTGAGCTGCAGTCCAGATTCACTGTTGCAAGCCTCTGAGATTAGGGAGCTATTTAATGTCACACAAGCAGTTGACTAATAGACTTCCCACTTCACAGGTCTAGGTGGACTCATAAAAGCAGCTGATAGAGCTGAAAAAGTGACCCTGAAACACTCGTGTAGTGCTTTTCTGGTAGGCAACTGATCCCTTGAAGGGACATCATCTCTGAATAATTATAAGCTGAATTATAGCCTGACTGATAAATATAATGAGATTCAGAACAGTCTATAGGAAAATCTGGGCCTTATAATCTGACATCAAGAAATGTCAAGTTTCCCCTTCTGCTCACTTTACTCTCAAATAAAGAACTCTGACACAACACAGGTAAAATGGAGATTTACTAAAGAGCCGACTAGACAAGTAATATATACATCCAAAGTCTTAGCTAGTTATAATGAATATGTATTTGCCTTTACTAAATTAGAGTGCTTCTTTGCATGTGTCAATTACAGGTGTTTCAGAACTGGCAGGCATTTGAGGATCCTGACCACATACTTTTTAGCACAACCAAAATAATTTTATGAACTAGTGTTAGTATTGTAATTACTACCAAATTATAATCATCTCAATATTCAGCTTAGGCAGAGAAAATCTGTGAGATACACATGGCTAGACTCCTGTTTATAAGACACATGCCATATAGCCTCCATGAGAAAAGGACTTACATTTAATTGCTTTACCATTGTATATAAAGTGCTCATCACAGAGCCTGGCTCCTCAAATGTACTCAATAAATCATTGTTTGAGTGGATTAGAGATGAAATAATCTTTATAAGTTATCTTAAAGTCTTTGAGTTCCCTTTTTAGTAAAATGGAGATAATAATGACTGCTCAGGATTTTTGAAAGGATTTAGCAAGGGTAAAATCTTAGTACAAGGCAAGATGCATACAGAAAGTACTCAGTACATTAGTGTTGGCATATTATTTTTTTCATCATTATTATAAAGTTAATGGTGTCTGGGAAAAATCTCTCCATACAGTATACCTCTATCCACCTATCTACATAGGGGGAAACCTTAGACTCTGATATTTCATCTTTAAGTGAACGTGATATTTACTGAGTGCTAGAAGAGAATAGACTGACTGAACTGAACTGAGAATAAACCCAGCAGGGTTAGGTAGTACAGACAATTCAGTTTACTTGTAGGGCTAACCATAACTTATACTATAACAAATTTAAAAGCAATATTTTTATGTGAGCAAAAAAGTATAGTTTATTAAAGAAAATTATAATTTTACTTTCAATTTGTGTTTAGTGTAAGTAGTCATAACCATTCTTAAAACTCACAGGGCAAAGCTTAGAAGATTTCATTATTAATATTAATAATAATATTTTCCCTACCTAAAACCAAGAAATTTTGATGAGGGGTCATAATTTAGAGGTATGAAGCTTAAACCTAAATACTTTGACTGAAGAAATCCTTCCTTTCCTTGATTAGGCTCCCTGTTCATTTGCTTTTGCTGATAAATATCAGGCAATGGTAAACAGGGTCATAGATTCTGTACTCCTTATTCTTTTGTGAACACAGAAGCACATGCCTGAAATTTTTAGTCTGCCACATTTAAGAAAATAATACTGCTGTTTATTGTGTTTGATCTCAATCCTAAGGAAAGAATTATGGTACTTCAGCATATCTGAAATACTATGATTTTAAAAAACAAGAAAAATTGCCATATATACCACTAAGATATTTAAAGTTATTTCTAATTAAACTATGACATACTATTAATTTAGGGTTTCCCTGGTGGCTCAGAGGTTAAAGCGTCTGCCTCCAACGCGGGAGACCCGGGTTCGATCCCTGGGTTGGGAAGATCCCCTGGAGAAGGAAATGGCAATCCACTCCAGTATTCTTGCCTGGAGAATCCCATGGATGGAGAAGCCTAGTAGGTTACAGTCCATGGGGTCGCAAAGAGTCGGACACGACTGAGCGACTTCACCTTCACCTTCCTTCATACTATTAATTGCCAAGACAGATCATGATTTTCTTTAAAATGTGCAAAAAATGTGGATCTCAGAATTAAAAATTATATTTCATTAATTCAAAAAATGAAGTTTAACCTGAACACAGCTAAATATCTTCATCACTGTTAAAGTCATTGAGGTAAAATAAATTTAGACATCAGACACACTTGGATTCAAATTCTTAACCTGTTGTCTTGTTAGTTGCATAACACCCCTGTGTTTCTTCAGTTTTTAGTGAGCCCCAGATTTTCCTTTCTATAAAACAAAAATGATTTCAACCTTATTCTATGGTTGGTCTGAAAACTGAATGAAATTACATACAAAAGCACCAAGCACAGTTCATTCCTTTCTATTATATGAAAGCTAAAATGAGATGCAGAGCAGAGGTCAGGTGACAAGTAGTGATTAAGAAGCAATATGGGTCTACCATGTTCCTGGGCTAGAATTTCATCAATGCATTTGTCATTATTTCCTAATATTTATGCGATGCTTCTTGCGCCATGCACATACCCTCTATGAGTTTTCCGTAACTTAACTATTTAATGTATTTTTTGCCAAGTTTTGGCCAACAGGTTTGTTTGCTTCGCAAGTTTTCTCTGATTCATTCCCTTGGCACTTGATGATATTTATACAGCATCTGTTCAAATTTTCTCCCGTGCCCAGTGACTATCTGCATTTTACCTGTCTTGTTATGAATTTCTTCCAAAGTAGTGGTAAGGTTAAATTCTCTAGGAGTTGTCATTTCTGCTACATATGTTTTAGGTGGCTTACAGTACATTTTAGTTTCTTGAATGATCAGTAAGAAGTTCCACTATCTTTTATTCTCAATTAAAACTTGTCTAATTTTAAGTTTTGACACATACCAGACTTTATTGGGCAATCAATGTCATAAGTAATCATTGGTCACAAAATTCCTTTGTTCAAATGATAAGAAAAACTGAAATTCAGAAGAATGTAACTTGTCAAACAATTTATAGAATGTGACCTCTCACACCTTTAAAACTAAATAAGAAGGATATCAAAATATGAAAAGGGCAGAGAAAAACTAATCTTAACATACATGGCTCAGACCAGTAGCAAAATTCTAAGATCTTGAAGAGGCTGCTGCTGCTGCTAACTCACTTCAGTCATGTCCGACTCTGTGCAGCTCCATAGACAGCAGCCCACCAGGCTCCCCCGTCCCTGGGATTCTCCAGGCAAGAACACTGGAGTGGGTTGCCATTTCTTTCTCCAATGCATGCAAGTGAAAAGTGAAAGAGAAGTCATTCAGGTGTGTCCGACTCTTAGCAACCCCATGGACTGCAGCCTACCAGGTTCCTCCATCCATGGGATTTTGCAGGCAAGAGTACTGAAGTGGGGTGCCACTGCCACTACAATTTTCATTCAGTAGTTTCAGTTCAGTTCAGTTCAGTTCAGTCACTCAGTCATGTCCGACTCTTTGTGACCCCATGAATTTCAGCATGCCAGGCCTCCCTGTCCATCACCAACTCCCGGAATTCACTCAAACTTTATTTTTTTGGGCTCCAAAATCACTGCTGATGGTGACTGCAGCCATGAAATTAGAAGACGCTTACTCCTTGGAAGAAAAATTATGTCCAACCTAGACAGCATTTTCAAAAGCAGAGACATTACTTTGCCGACTAAGGTCCGTCTATCAAGGCTATGGTTTTTCCTGTGGTCATGTATGGATGTGAGAGTTGGACTGTGAAGAAGGCTGAGCGCCGAAGAATTGATGCTTTTGAACTGTGGTGTTGGAGAAGACT
>SJYT01071309.1:17344-40200 GCA_006410635.1 Cephalophus harveyi | reverse complement strand
ACAGGGAGGCCTGGCATGCTGCAGTTCATGGGGTCGCAAAGAGTCGGACACGACTGACTGAACCGAACCGAGGCCTCCCTGTCCATCACCAACTCCCGGAATTCACTCAAACTCACATCCATCGAGTCGGTGATGCCATCCAGCCATCTCATCCTCTGTCATCCCCTTCTCCTGCCCCCAATCCCTCCCACCAGCAGAGTCTTTTCCAATTAGTCAACTCTTTGCATGAGGTGGCCAAAGTATTGGAGTTTCAGCTTTAGCATCATTCCTTCCATAGAACATCCAGGGCTGATCTCCTTTAGAATGGACTGGTGGGAACTCCTTGTAGTCCAAGGGACTCTCAAGAATCTTCTTCAACACCACAGTTCAAAAGCATCAATTCTTCGGCGTTCAGCCTTCTTCACAGTCCAACTTTCACATCCATACATGACCACAGGAAAAACCATAGCCTTGACTAGATGGACCTTTGTTGGCAAAGTAACGTCTCTGCTTTTGAATATGCTATCTAGGTTGGTCATAACTTTTCTTCCAAGGAGTAAGCATCTTTTAATTTCATGTTCAGTAGGTTAGGTGTATTAAATGCATTTTTGACTTAGGGTATTTTCAATTCACAGTGGATTTATAGGGTTAGAACTCCTTGTCAGTCGAGGATGATCTGTATTCTTTGTGATGGTTGTTACAGAGAGGTGTTATTTCAAGTTTGTATTTCCTCTCATGCTAAAAGAGCAAGTTAATTCAAAGCAGTTTCTTTTGTTTGGGGAGAAGAGAAATCACTCCATTGGTTCCAGCGTATAAAATTGGCATCCCTGTTCTAGAAAAAGAGTATAATAAAGTAATGGTTTTTTGCTTAACAATGGGAGGCCTATCTTTTACCAAATGGTATGCAAGATTTTAAAGCAGTTGAAAAGATAGCAAGGAAGCATGCAAAAGGGGTAAAGAGAAATCTTAGAAAAGAAAATTCCTTGCTCTGGGTAGTTAGGGTTATCAGAATATTTTTGAAGGATTAAGATTTTCCCTGAAATAGGTTAGCTGAAAGAAACTGAAACCACAGAAAAAAAGGCCAAAAGCCAAGTCCATGGAGGAAGTATACAGCTAGATCTGCAACTAACAAAGATCAAGATTTTATGAGGGCTGATAATTAATGGACAGATGGATAGCTAAATCTGCACACCTTTATTAAATGGCCATCAGAGGATTGTGAGTTTGCTGAGGGAATAGACAGTGTGTGACTGTAAATAAAAGGCCAAGAGGTTCTGAATCCAGGCCTGCCTTGTCTGGAATGAGCTGAAGGACAGGCCTTCTCTTCCCTCACTGCCCATAGTTAAAACATAAGTCCTTCCCAGCATGCTGGCAATGACATCATCACTGAAGCAATGCAAGAAACAGAATTGGACTATGGTTCATTTGATGAGAAATGAAGGTTCTCAATTGTTTGATCTGCAATGAGTCCTTGGCACCAAGACTGACACGGTGGGCCAGACAAGTGTTTCAGCTAAGAGTACTGTGTCACAGAGCTCAGATGAAGAGTCCTCACCATTAGGAAGTTAGACAAAGTTATGGGAGAAGAGGCGAGGTGTGACTTGCCATATGCACAGGGCTAGTTCTCAGGTTACTTCCAGTGGATTCCCACTCCAGTGGCAAGTAGGATGACAGCAGTGAGGAGAGAGTCACTTTGCGTTGGCCAGATATCTGCTGCTTACACCATTTGGGGAACATACCAGAGTGGTGGCTGATTCTGTAGCAACTGACTTCCGGCAGCGCTTGTGGCATCTTCTAGCTCTATCCATGAGGCTGGAGTGATGATACAAAGATGTCGGTAAATATCCTGGAGATTTGAGATTATTAAAGAAGTGCCAACTCACTGGATGAGAGAAGGATAAAGGAGGGTTGTTGGCTTTAATTTGAATAATAATAATCATCATCTATGATTCAGAATTGGGTCACATTAAATAAAAATGAAAACACTTCATTATGGGTGGAAAGATACGTGGAAAGAAAACATAAGTAGAAGTAGTGTAAATTAATGGAGAAGAAAGTCTGTGAAGTTGTGGGAATTAACATCTAATATTCATCTAATATTTATCTAATGTTAATCAACTTTCAAAGAGTCAATCTTGATTTCACAGAATTACTATTTCCCAGCAACTTTCAGTCTGGGGTGGGGAGAGACTCTAACATTAATAAAGCCTTTGTAACTAAAGATCTGTGTAAGCTAACTTTTCCTGCTGTCAGAAAGGAAGAAATTTTCCTCTATCCTTCTAGGTTCTTCTGGCTGGTTTAAGAATTACACTGACTTAGGAGAGAATAGCATGATAAAATCAAAGGAAAATTTGATAACATGCATACAGAGAGGGCTTCCCTGGTGGCTCAGAGGTTAAAGCGTTTGCCTCCAATGCGGGAGACCCGGGTTCGATCCCCGGGTCGGGAAGATCCCCTGGAGAAGGAAATGGTAACCCACTCCAGTACTTTTGCCTAGAGAATCCCATGGACAGAGAAGCCTGGTAGGCTACAGTCCACGGGGTCGCAAAGAGTCGGACACGACTGAGCGACTTCACTCACTCAGGAGAGAATAGCATGATAAAATCAAAAGAAAATTTGATAACATGCATACAGAGAGAGACCCAGGAAAACTGAGCAACTCTCCAAAACGGTGGAAAGCCTCACCTTAATTGCTATCTTTAGCTAAAGACATAAGAGGAGGTTATGAGTAGTGATTTGGGACTTCAAAGGGGAGGAAGGCAATTCACATGAAGATGGAAAACCAAATGTCTGGCAGACAAATGTTTGCTGGGCAGGTAGAGACAGAGAACACAGAGAGGAATTTTAACAACCAGAGTTTGCAAGGTTCCTCCCTGTCTACCACACCAAGCTCGTACTGTACTTATCTATGGTGATAGTAACCTTCCTGCACTAGGCCCTCTTTCTACATTCTTCAGATAGCTAAGAGGGAGGTATAATGAAAGACTCTGGAATCTTACGTTTCTTAAATATAAGCAGGGTAAGAGACCTGTCATCTCTCATGACACTGAGACGTTTGGGGGCAGCAAGTTTTGCTTCCCTACACAGCAATAGGTGGATAATAAGTAATTTGAGTCCTGTGGGCCATACAAACTTCTGTTGCTGCTAAACTTAGCCATTTTAACTTGAAAGTCACCATGGACAATGCATAAATGAATAAATACTGGCTATGTTTTAATAACATTTTATTTATAAAAGCCAGAGGCACCTGGATTCTGCTTATGTGAGGGCCACAGTTGGTGGACACCTGTGTTAGATGGAAAATACACAGTCTATCATGACAACTATTTTCATAACTTCTAGAGAACGCTCTAGCCTTTTTAAAACCAACATTTATAGAGTTCCTGCTGTGTTCATGTTATTATGCTTCTGCCTGGAAACAAAAGGAAAAGTAAGACGTTGTTTTTAAGAATTCAAGAATCCAACTATTAAAAAAAAAAACAAAAACAAAAAAACCACTGGGCTCTAGTACCATCTTGTAGGTGAAATTATAAAGCAGTACAGAGTGAGAATTCAGAAGAAGAAATATTAATTTTCTCAAAGTGCTTCAGAAAAATCTTCATAAACAAAGTGAAACAAATAGAATTTTTGGATTAGTTCAGTTCAGTTCAGTCGCTCAGTCGTGTCTGACTCTTTGTAATCCCATGAATCACAGCACGCCAGGCCTCCTCTCAGCCTTCTTCACAGTCCAACTCTCACATCCATACATGACTACTGGAAAAACCATAGCCTTGACTAGACGGACTTTAGTCGGCAAAGCAATGTCTCTGTTTTTGAATAAGCTATCTAGGTTGGACATAACTTTTCTTCCAAGGAGTAAGCGTCTTTTAATATCATGGCTGCAGTCACCATCTGCAGTGATTTTGGATTAGTTACTGTTTGCTAAAAATGTTAAGCAGTTGCTTCTAGTAGAGCTTAGAGCATGATAAAAGTACTGGTATAGGAAAGTATAAGAAGATTGGCAAATCTATAGTGTCCCAATGTACCTGGACTTTCATTCTATAGATAATTATGATGAATGATGATAGCAATAAAAATGATGATAATGGTAAATATTTATTGAAAACTAACTAGGTAATCTCCCCCAAGTCAATTTCCTAAAACATATTTTTTGCATAATTAATATTCTGAAATTCTAATTATTGATTTACTGGAAATACTTTTAAGTGCTTTAATGGGAATATTCAATTTCTGAAACAATATATTCATATCCATCATTGGATAAGCAATTTGTTCAAAACGTTTTGGGACTTCTTTGTCAATATCTTAATACTTATCTGTTAGTGCTTTTAGAGACTTTTAAGTAATGTTTATATTTCTTCTCCATTTCATACTTATGATCAAAGGTGATCGTATTTAAGATATATTCTTTAAACTATATGAAAATTTTCTATCAGTTGTCTCTCAACTCTAAACAAATCATTCTATACTGTGCTTTGAGATATAAAAGACTTTGAGATATAGAGGTTCTATAAAATATCTTCCTCTTCACTAAGATGGCTCCATATGAGGGTGTGCTAGAGGAAAACTGCAAGGGGAGAGAAGAAATAAGGGGTTTCTCTTTTCTGTTTTCTTTCTGCTTTTTCCCTGCTTTCTTTCTATTGCTGTCATGCTTGTTTTTGCAATCCAGCAGGATCAGTTTTTTCCAGGAACAGCACTTGAATCTAGTTTCCTGTTTTTCAAACACCAATAAAAGTAGACAGTTCAACATTACAACTTTCCTCAAGAAGTGGTATTTTAGTAATAGCTTGTAAATTTATTTGATAATGGGGTCCTTTGGGGGAACAATTTATTCAAACTGCATTCCATGAAATATACTTACAACAACATGTTCAATGAAAGTTTAATAATAATATTCACTCATTGCCTATTAGTATTGGCATTTTAATTCAGAAAATACTAACAACTACTCTAAGAGGCAGGTGCATGCATGTGTGCTAAGTCACTTCAGTTGTGTCTGACTCTTTGGACCCCATGGAGCATAGCTTCCCAGGCTCCTCTGTCCATGGGATCCTCCAGGCAAGAATGCAGAAGTAGGTTGCCATGCCCTCCTCCAGGGAATCTTCCTGACCCAAGGATTAACACGAGTCTCTTATGTCATCTGCACTGGCAGGAAGGTTCTGTACCACTAGCAGCATCTGGGAAGCCCCTTTGAGGCAGGCACTATATACCAACCTCATAGATTAAAAAACAGAGGCAAGAGTAGTAACCTGACTTGTCCCAAATGACTGAGTTACTAAGTAGCAGAGCTGGGATTCAAATCCAGTATTCAAAAATGTAACTAACCACCACATTATATTACCACTTAGACTATTGTAGCAGGTTTGATAGAGGTGAAAATATTAATACTACAAGTTGAGGTAACAATAATTGTTACTCAGCCATAGCTTAAGAGGAAAACCATGCATGAGAAGTAAAGATTCAAATAACCACTAGAGGTTAAAAATAAGGATTTGGTAACCTATTGGATATGGGGGGGGGTAAGAAGAGAGAAGGGCAAAACAGTTGTATTGTTATCTGTTGCTGTTTTGCAAGCACTCACATCTTAATGGTTTCCAACAATAGCACTTATTTAGTTATCTGCATTCACCTGGCAGGCTGCTGTGAGTTAATTTTGCTGATCTTGGCTGGATTTTCTACTGTCTCCAGGGCCTTAGCATGGATCCCGGAATGCCACCATATTGAAAACTGAGGTTTCCACTTTGAATGGCTAGTGCAATAGTAACTATAAACTAAAATAGCAAAAAGAAGAGAAAGGAGCAAATTTAAGAGGTGAAATGAGTGAAAATACTGGTGCCAAATCAGACTGAAGTAAGAGGTATCTTACAGGTATCTTACATATCTCACAGGTATTTAAATATGGGTCTCGAGGTTGAGAGAAAAAAAAAATTAGAAATGGGGACATGGAGACAAATTCCAAAAGCCTGGCTTTTTGCAGTATCATTAATGGAGAATATGTAGAGCAGAAGTCAGGACCATTCTGAAACTGGCCAATAATGTGCTTTATTTTGCTTCTAATACATTAGGTAATCTAGTATAGGCTGTGCCTGAAAGGGTTATTTAATATTATTGAGACTGAATGCTCACGATTGTTACCATCTAGTCTTTCTGCAAAATTAGATATATTTGACTCTTTCAAGAAAAAAAAGAATTTCTTCTACAAAAGAAGAACCTAGAGAAAAGAAATAGATAAAATAATCTTCAATTATCAACAGCTATAAAATAGGAGAAACAGAACTGACAGAGGAGAGCAAGCTTTCATTTGCTTAGAAATACCCTCCTAACATTGAGGGAATGATGCTGATATCTATAGGATTGAAAGCAATCTTTTTGAACATGTTTATAAATGGTACTTCAGGGATTCAAGGGAATATATTAAGTATGTTCTTATAGTTTTTACTAGTTCCATAACTCCATAAAATCAATTTAATCAAGAATCTAAAGGAATGTGTTCATCACTGGTTTGATGCAGTAAATACCATATTTAGAGCCCAAATTTAATAAGCTTTTGTGAATTTCCTAATTTAAAACTGAAATATGTGACTTAATTTAATTAAAATTTAATAACAAGAATAGTATATAATACTTATTTTTGAGTATATGAAAGCATTTTAAATATTATCCTTCACCACTATTTCTTACATTATAAGAATGTATAATATAATCTCTTTTCTTTTGCAATAATTAGTACATGCTGCTGTTAAGCTACTGAGTCACTTCAGTCATGTCCAACTCTGTGTGACCCCAGAGATGGCAGCCCACCAGGCTCCCCCCTCCCTGGGGTTCTCCAGGCAAGAACACTGGAGTGGGTTGTCATTTCCTTCTCCAATGGATGAAAGGGAAAAGTGAAAGGGAAGTCGCTCAGTCATGTCCGACTCTTCGCAACCCCATGGACTGCAGCCTACCAGGCTCCTCCGTCCATGGGATTTGCCAGGCAAGAGTACTGGAGTGGGGCGCCATTGCCTTCTCCGAATTAGTACATACACATACCAAAAATGCTGACATATTTTGGTGTAAAGGGAATGATATCCAAGGGCTGTTCCCTTTTAATTTTTTTTTATTTGGCCATCCTCATCAATAACATTCTAGAGGCATGCATTTGCCTCATGAAGGATCAGAATTGTGCAATGTGTATGCAGTGGGAAAAAGGAAGTGGGAAAAAAATTCTTCAACCCATATCAAAACAACAATTTTGAAAATCTGGCCATATTTTTTGAAAAGGCTGTAAATTGTTTTAACTGCTATAATAACATTTAAGTTTGCCCAGTATATCATGGATTTTGTTATCTATAAACCAGAGATGAAGGGAATCCAGATCATGACAAAAGGAAAGGTTGGTGAGGGAAGCACATTTCTTCAAGCTTAGAATATTATGAGAATAGGAAAGGAGACAATGATAGGGGAGGCAGATAGAACCGTGTGCCTGACCTTCCTAAATATATCAGATAGATTGATGAGGAGCCTAGAACCAAAAGATGGTCTGCTGAGCTTTCTACTCAAAACCCTACCAGGTAGGCTTGCATCGGCCAAACCCATGGGATGACGGTCCAGCACAGCCAAGAGAAGTGTTCAGATAGGTGTATTAAGCATCGTTTCTGGATCTCCACAGACTGCATGTACCATAGACATGTCCTGCTTGACTAAGATGAAGTAGAGGTCTTTAGATGGCCAGTAGGCTGGAACACAGAGACAAAAATATGGAAACAGTGTCAGAGACAAACAGTGAAGACTCCAGACTCCAGTGATAAGAATCAGCATGAGGCCTGAAAATAAGATACTTCACTGGGCTTCCCTGGTGGCTCAGATGGTAAAGAATCCATCTGCAATGCAAGAAGCCTGGGTTCAATCCCTGCATTGGGAAGATACCCTGGAGAAGGAATGGCAACCCCCTCCAGTATTCTTGCCTGGAGTATTCCATGGACAGAGAAGTCTGGTGGGCTAAAATCCAGTCACAAAGAGTGGGACACGACTGAGCAATTAACACTTTCAGTGGTCACTAGTCAGACTAGAAGATTTACTACATGAAGTAGTAAAGAGGATATGGAAGGGCATAGCATCCCATTACTGCTGTAACAAATGACCACAAACAAAACCGTAAGCAATAGAAATATATTATCTTACAGTTTTGAAAATCAGATATCCAAAGGTGATATTACTGAGCTAAAATCAAGGTATTGATAGGACTATATTACCCTAAAGGCTTTAAATGAGGATACATTTCCTTGCTTATTACAGTTTACAGAGACTGAGCACATTCTTTGATTCATGGTCCCCTGCCATCTTTAGGGATTTTTCACCTTGCATCACTTGGACACTGACTCTCCTGCCTCTTTCACTTGTAAAGACCCTTACAATTACAATAAATCCACCTAGACAATTCCTGGATAATCTATTTTAAATCAGCTGATCAGTTCAGTTCAGTTGCTCAGTTGTGTCCAACTCTGCAACCCCATGGACTGCAGCATGCCAGGCTTCCCTGTCCATCACCAATTCCCAGAGTTTGTTCAAACTCATGTCCATTGAGTCGGTGACACCATCCAACCATCTCATCCTCTGTCGTCCCCTTCTCCTCCCGCCTTCAGTCTTTCCCAGTATCAAAGTCTGCAATGAGTCAGTTCTTCCCATTAGGTGGCCAAAGTATTAGAGTTTCAACTTCAGCATCAAATCAGCTGATAAGCAAGCTTAATTCAATCTGCAATCTTAATTCTTATTCTGTAACTGAGTACATTCATAGGTTCTCTGTATTATGGGTATTTTGGGGGGCAGAATTATCAGAGCTGTTTTTTTTTTTTTTTAATCTTTATAAACCAACCTACATACCTAGGCACCATCTTGGAGAGAAACAGAGAAATGTGGAGGCAATGTAAAAGACAGGTTTCCTTAAAAAGAGAATGAGTTATGCCGCCAATGACACTATTTAAAGCTTGAGAGAAATGCCATTGATTGATTTGTTGAGAATTTCTTTTCCCCTTTGCTCCTCACTGCAGCCACTTCCACTTTCCAATCACTTTCCAACAGAATAGAGCCTCTTGAGGAAGCTTAGATCAATTACAAAAACAAAGCAGCTCATCTTCCTTACACATCAGAGGAGTGTGAGTTAACATTTTGAATCTGCAACATTATAACTAATCACAATAATTCCCCCTAATAATAAACTTCTAAAACATAACAGTTTTACTTGACACCACAGACTCTTCAATAAGAAATGCAAGCATTATTATTTGACAGAGGAGGCTCTCATGTGCTAACAGACTTGCCAATAAAACTAAATAACAGAGGAGTTTGAAGAGAGGATAAGAATTCTGAGTCCCTGGCCTCTAAGCTCAGTGTTACTGTCCTGAGCAAAGGATTTAAACTAACTTTCCAAGAACTTATTATATATACTTATAACAGGTGGTCCTCTTCAATTTTTAGGAAGCCTGTCACTTTGTTTACCAGACCTAAACAACAGAGATGGAAAATTAAACATTAACCGAATACATAGCACAGTGCCTAGGCCTTCCATAGATACTTGCTTGAACATATATATGAAACTATTAAATAGAGAAGAGCAATTTAAGAGCTAAGTACAACCTAAGATAATGTCAAAAGAGGTTCATTTCAAGAAACAAAATAGAGGTACTGGCAGTTTTCTGAAGTTTTTGTGGATAGAAAGTTAGAAAAAGTAGTTCAGAAAAGAAACTAGAGAGAAAATTTCAAAGTACTAAATCCAAAGAGTGGCACTGAACTGTGAAATTAAGAAGAAAAATTTCCAGCAGTACATGAAAGAGTCAAAGTGGTGGTAATGGGGCCTTATTATCACCTGGGTTTGTACTTGAGTACATTAAGGTGATGGAAAGGTAGTTGCAGCATATCTGCAATGCTGGTATAGGGAAAATATAGAGTGCCTCTTCCTGGACTGTAACCTACTAGGCTTTTCCATCCATGGGATTCTCCAGGCAAGAATACTGGAGTGGATTGCCATTTCCTTCTCCAGGGGATCTTCCCGACCCAGGGATCAAACCCGGGTCTCCCGCATTGGAGGCAGACGCTTTAACCTCTGAGCCACCAGGGAAGCCCAAAAAAAGGAAAACAGTGTTAGCCATTTTTAACCACTTTCTTTCACTGCACAAGGACTTTACCTAAGAGATAGAAAACAGGACCCAGATTCTTAAAGACTGTCAAGGTAAATAACAGCCACAGAGAAAGATACTTAAAATCTTGTTAGAATTAGTGAATCTTAAATTAAAATCATTCTGAACTGTGATGAGAGAAGAAAAGTATATTTTAGTACCTGTGAGATGCATAACAAAAATAACAAGTTTTCCTAAGTCTCACTTGTTAGCAATACTCTGCAGTGACTTGAAAGATGTCAGTTGATTTCCAGAAGACCTCATGTGGAACCCATTGCAGAAAGCATTATCCAGTCTTAATTTAATTACTATTGGAGCAAATACAATTTATGAGTAGTCCAGAACTCTCCAAAGATGGTCCTTACTCAGGACCACCATTTACATACAATGTAGCCTTTGTGGTTTTATTCACATATCACTATACTCATTTTCTAATTTTTGCTTTTTTTTTTAATTTATTTTTATTTTATTTTAATTTTATTTTTACTTTATTTTACTTTACAATACCGTATTGGTTTTGCCATACATTGACATGCATCCACCATGGGCGTATATTAGCTCCCAATCCCGAATCCCCCTCCCACCTCCCACCCCACATCATCTCTCTGGATCATCCCTGTGCACCAGCTCCAAGCATCCTGTATCCTGTATCGAACATAGGCTTGTGCTTCGTTCTTACATGATAGTATACATGTTTCAATGCCATTCTCCCAAATCATCCCACCCTCTTGAAGAATCAATATAGTGAAAATGAGTATACTACCCAAAGCAATCTACAGATTCAATGCAATCCCTATCAAGCTACCAGCGGTATTTTTCACAGAACTAGAACAAATAATTTCAAGATTTGTATGGAAATACAAAAAACCTCGAATAGCCAAAGCAATCTTGAGAAAGAAGAACGGAACTGGAGGAATCAACTTGCCGGACTTCAGGCTCTACTACAAGGCCACAGTCATCAAGACAGTATGGTACTGGCACAAAGACAGAAATATAGATCAATGGAACAAAATGGAAAGCCCAGAGATAAATCCACACACATATGGACACTTTATCTTCGACAAAGGAGGCAAGAATATACAATGGAGTAAAGACAATCTCTTTAACAAGTGGTGCTGGGAAAACTGGTCAACCACTTGTAGAAGAATGAAACTAGATCACTCTCTAACACCACACACAAAAATAAACTCAAAATGGATTAAAGATCTAAACGTAAGACCAGAAACTATAAAACTACTAGAGGAGAACATAGGCAAAACACTTTCTGACATAATTTTTGCTTTTTTATATACCAATAATTTAATTGACAAGACCTCACTGCTACAGTTACCGTATTATCCTTTTATTAATATAATTTAACCATGTGATGAAGAGATATTCTGGAGGCTTATGGTTTTCTTAAAAGAATAAAGTTATATAAAATAT
The DNA here is from genome assembly GCA_006410635.1 of Cephalophus harveyi. NCBI lineage: Eukaryota > Metazoa > Chordata > Mammalia > Artiodactyla > Bovidae > Cephalophus > Cephalophus harveyi. Next base: position 28,645 of record SJYT01071309.1, on the reverse strand, counting down.
TTGGAGATTTTTTATTTACCCAGAGAATTATTGCATATAAAAGATATTCAAGTTGAAAATATTGTAATAAACACAAAGTGATTTAATGTATTATTTGTTTTTAAAAAAACTAACTTTTTTTGTTCTCATGGTATTTGCAAGTATACACTGATATCTAATAACATCTAATATTTTGTATAAGAGCATTAAGTACATTATCAAATGCACACACACATGCATACACACACACAGATGGAGTGTTGTCAAGGAAGGTTTATGAGAAGAGAATGCTTGAGCAAAAACTTGAAGGAAGTGAGTGACTGAGCCCGGTGGATATATGGGGTAAATACCCTCTATGTAAAAGGAAAGGTATACATAATTCCTATTCAAAGTTGGTGCTCAAGAAATGAATAACTTCTTAGCTGTTTAGCTAGCTCAATTCAATCAATAGCTAACTCAATTCAATCTTTTGACAAGTCCCTCAGCCTTTAAGTTTGCTTGCTATAAATAATAAGTACTGACTCTTTTCTATTTCTTTTGAATGCTATGAGAATCAACTCTATGATATGTAAAGCATATGTGGTGGGAGCAGTCATAAAAAATACCACCCACTTCCTACATCCTTTCTATTAGAGTAATTCTTTAATCAAGATGAGTGTCTTTTTCCTCAACCAGAGAATAGCCATTAATATTATCAATATAGACTTTAATTTTTAGGAACAATTACATGCATTACCCAACTTGAAATCCTCTGCCTACATTTACCTAAAAAGGTTGAATGGATAAGAAAGCTATGATACATATACACAATGGAATATTATTCAGTCATTAAAAAAGAATACATTTGAATCAGATCTAATGAGGTGGATGAAGCTGGAGCCTATTATACAGAGTGAAGTAAGCCAGAAAGAAAAACACCAATACAGTATACTAACACATATATGTGGAATTTAGAAAGAAGGTAACAATAACCCTGTATGTGAGACAGCAAAAGAGACACAGAGGTATTGAACAGTCTTTTGGACTCTGTGGGAGAGGGCGAGGGTGGGATGATTTGGGAGAATGGCATTGAATCGTGTAGAATATCATATGTGAAAAATTGCCAGTCTAGGTTTGATACATGATACAGGGTGCTCGGGGCTGGTGCACTGGGAGGACCCAGAGGGAAGGGATGAGGAGGGAGGTGGGAGAGGGGTTCAGGATGGGGAACACAGGTACACTCTTATGGTGGATTCAAGTCAATGTATGGCAAAAAACCAATACAATATTGTAAAGTAAAATAAATAAATAATTTTAAAAAAATTTAAAAATATAACAGCAATTATAGTAAGACTGTCTTTTATACCCCTTTGATTGATAAAATAATAAAAAAGTAAAATGCAACAACACCAAATGTTAGCAAGGATATGAGCAACTGAGACTCTATCTTACATTTACGCTCTCATTTAATTGTTGCAACATCTCTCTCTGAAAGACTATCATTTCTTCCCTTTTATACATAGGGAACTGAAGTACAAAAAGGTAGGTAACTCTGCCAGTGTCACATAGTTAATAAATTGATGCACTAGAATTTAAACCAGAGAGTTTGAGCTTTCAACGAGTTACAAACCACCCTTGGTAAATGTGTTTATATCAAAGCAACGTTCTCACAGGGTCCAGCAGCACCAGCAGCACCTGNACTGAAGTACAAAAAGGTAGGTAACTCTGCCAGTGTCACATAGTTAATAAATTGATGCACTAGAATTTAAACCAGAGAGTTTGAGCTTTCAATGAGTTACAAACCACCCTTGGTAAATGTGTTTATATCAAAGCAACGTTCTCACAGGGTCCAGCAGCACCAGCAGCACCTGGTAATTAGAAATGCAAGTTCTTGAACATGACCCTACATCTACCAAACAGAAACTCTGGGACCGAGTTTAGCAAACGTATTTAAAGCAAGTCCTCAATGTGTGAAATAAATCTGCAGTCCTATAGATCCCACTAATGGGAAACTCTAAACAGACAGCAAAAAACAAGACCAGGAGCTGACTGGGGCTCAGATCATGAACTCCTTATTGCCAAATTCAGACTTAAATTGAAGAGAGTAGGGAAAATCATTAGACCATTCAGGTATGACCTAAATCAAATCTCTCATGATTATACAGTGAAGTGAGAAATAGATTTAAGGGCCTACATCTGATAGAGTGCCTGATGAACTATGGACGGAGGTTCGTGACATTGTACAGGAGACAGGGATCAAGATCATCCCCATGGAAAAGAAATGCAAAACAGCAAAATGACTGTCTGAGGAGGCCTTACAAATAGATGTGGAAAGAAGAGAAGTGAAAAGCCAAGGAGAAAAGGAAAGATATAAGCATCTGAATGCAGAGTTCCAAAGAATAGCAAGAAGAGATAAGAAAGCCTTCCTCAGTGATCAATGCAAAGAAATAGAGGTAAACAACAGAATGGGAAAGATTAGAGATTCTTCCAGAAAATTAGAGATACCAAGGGAACATTTCATGCAAAGATGGGCTCGATAAAGGACAGAAATGGTATGCACCTAACAGAAGCAGAAGATATTAAGAGGTGGCAAGAATACACAGAAGAACTGCACAAAAAGATCTTTATGACACAGATAATCACGATGGTGTGATCACTAACCTAGAGCCAGACATCCTGGAATGTTAAGTCTAGTGGGCCTTAGAAAGCATCATAATGAACAAAGCTAATGGAGGTGATGGAATTCCAGTGGAGCTATTTCAAATCCTGAAAGATGATGCTGTGAAAGTGCTGCACTCAATATGCCAGCACATTTGGAAAACTCAGCAGTGGCCCCAGGACTGAAAAAGGTCAGTTTTAATTTCAATCTAAAAAAAAAAAAAAAAAGGCAATGCCAAAGAATGTTCAACTGCCACACAATTGCACTCATCTCACACACTAGTAAAGTATGCTCAAAATTCTCCAAGCCAGGCTTCAGCAATACATGAACTGTGAACTTCCAGATGTTCAAGCTGGTTTTAGAAAAGGCAGAGGAACCAGAGATCAAATTGCCAACATCCACTGGATCATGGAAAAAGCAAGAGAGTTCCAGAAAAACATCTATTTCTGCTTTATTGACTAAGCCAAAGCCTTTGACTGTGTGGATCACAATAAACTGTGGAAAATTCTGAGAGCGATGAGAATACCAGACCACCTGACCTGCCTCTTGAGAAACCTATATGCAGGCCAGGAAGCAACAGTTAGAACTGGACATGGAACAACAGACTGGTTCCAAATAAGAAAAGGAGTACTCTTCTATGCAGAGTTCATCATGAGAAATGCTGGGCTGGAAGAATCACAAGCTGGAATCAAGATTGCTTGGAGAAATATCAATAACCTTAGATATGCAGATGACACCACCCTTATGGCAGAAAGTGAAGAGGAACTAAAGAGCCTCTTGATGAAAATGAAAGAGGAGAGTGAAAAATTGGCTTAAAGCTCAACATTCAGAAAACAAAGATCATGGCATCTGGTCCCATCACTTCACGGGAAATAGATGGGGAAACAGTGGAAACACTGTCAGACTTTTTTTGGGGGGCTCCAAAATAACTGCAGATGGTGATTGTAACCATGAAATTAAAAGACGCGTACTCCTTGGAAAGAAAGTTATGACCAACTTAGACAGCATATTAAAAAGCAGAGACATTACTTTGTCAGCGAATATCTGTCTAGTCAAGGCTCTGGTTTTTCCGGTAGTCATATATGGATGTGAGAATTGGACTATAAAGAAAGCTGAATGAAGAATAATTGATGCTTTTGAACTGTGGTATTGGAGAAGACTCTTGAGAGCTCCTTGGACTGCAAGGAAATCCAACCAGTCCATTTTAAAGGAGATCAGTCCTGGGTATTCATTGCAAGGTATGATGTTGAAGCTAAAACTCCAATATTTTGGCCACCTGATGCAAAAAGCTGACTCATTTGAAAAGACCCTGATATTGGGAAAGATTGAAAGCAGGAGGGGAAGGGGATAACAGATTATGAGATGATTAGAAGGCATAACTGACTCAAAGGACATGAATCTGTGTTAACTCCAGGAGTTGGTGATGGACAGGGAGGCCTGGCGTGCTGCGGTTCATGGGGTTGCAAAGAGTCGGACACGACTGAGTGTCCGAACTGGACTGACTATATTTTTCCCATGAGTTAGAGAATGCTGTGGTAGATATCCCTTTTGTGTTTAGCTTTATGTAGCATTGCACTAGCTGAGTCAGGTTCAGAGGGTTCACATGAGCATGGACTTTGTAGAAGAAAAGAAAAAGAAAAAGGACTTTTTTTTCGTGAGAGATTTCTGTTATTCAACAATTGTGAAAATTTTCAAAGTGGAGGGCTCATAACTTAATCTCTCTGCTTTCAGCTGCATTACTGTTTTGTGTATTTATTTTTGTTGTTATTTTTAATGGCTAAAAAATGAAAGAGAAGGACAAAGACTTTATATCACCTTAACCTCACTTAGCACCCACTTAGACAAATACATTTTAAATAGATTTACAGTGAAAATATTCAGCAGATAATTCTCTCCAAGATAAGCATTATTTCTTCTCTCCAACCTTTGAAAACACTTAAGTATATTAACAGGGAGTGGATAAGATTCTGTCCAAAGAGATAGTGGTTCAAAAAACAAACCAAAACTGTCTTCAGGAATTATTCCCACTTTGCCTTAGACACCTGCTAGCTTCAGTTTATGCCTACTGCAATCCCTTTCCCAATACAGGTTTATATAGTTAATATGATTATTTAAATGTGAATGAAAGTCCTTGCATCCTTTTGAAAATATGGCATGATTATACATAATTTGTGCGAAAACCTTGGATTAGGGTTGATTTGGCAATGCTATCTCAGGCTTTTATTCTCTCCTAATATCGGCAAGAGAAGCATTTTGTGTCTTACTCTTTATTTGTTACTTTAAAATTATTCTCTGTCTCTATAAATTTTATTATTCCTTAAGAGTGTTCCTTTGACTTTTTTCCTGAATGTTTATTGAGTGTCTATCACATTACTAATACATACTATGATTCAAATGGACGATTTGCTAAAGACTAGGCAGCAAGAAAATGCTAAAGCTGGATTCTGGAGCCAAGATCAGGATGGCACATTCTGTAGTCCTCACTATTATATTATACCACCTCTTGGATGAAAACAAAAAAAAAACAAAAACAAAAACAAAATCTAATAGTGATATCAAAACACATTTTAGGATCCTAAAGACCAAAAATAAGGTATATTAGCCTTTGTGTCATGAAAGTAAGTTATAACATTTTCATTTTTGGCCACTTTTTTGATGACTTAGTTACCAATTTGTGTCCTAAGCAGGACTATACAATTTCTCACTCATGATGAATCTTGTGACTTGATCTACCATATATGAGACAGTAGGAAGAGAGAAGTTGGTTTATGAAGTTTCATGTTTCTTTGCTTGAAAACATTTTTACCTAATGGGTATATTCTGTAATTGATTGATCCTGCAATATTTATTGTTAGTTAGAAGGTAAACATTTATAGGAAAGAACATGTAGAGTAATATAATCAAACTTTAGATAAGTGGACTTGGATTAAAATTTTGACTCAACTTCTTAGCTCTGTGAATTTGGCAAGACCTTCAGATTCTTCATTTGTAAAGAACTTGGAAAAGATATCATCATCTGCCTATCACATAGTTAAAATAGGATTATATAAAATAGCTGAAAAATGGACTAAACATTTAAAGAACTAACATTGTTTTAAAAAATACTAGTCTACCACTGTTTAGGAAGGGTTAGGCTCTTTCTGCTTTTTAAAAGTTAGATATTATCCTGCTGCTAAGTCGCCTCAGTAGTGTCCAACTCTGTGCAACCCCATAGACAGCAGCCCACCAGGCTCCCCCGTCCCTGGGATTCTCCAGGCAAGAACACTGGAGTAGGTTGCCATTTCCTTCTCCAATGCATGAAAGGAAAAAGTGAAAGTGAAGTCGCTCAGTTGTGCCTGACTCTTAGCGACCCCATGGACTGCAGCCTACCAGGCTCCTCCATCCATGGGATTTTCCGGGCAAGAGTACTGGTGTGGGTTGCCACTGCCTTCTCCCCAGATATTATCCTAAAGCATGCAAAAATGGTAATAAAAACCCACATGTCAAAAACCCACGTACCTACTATGCAAATAATAGTTCACACACAAACATAGATAAAACACAGTTTTAGCCTCTTGCATATCCCTCCTTATCTAATTATTTTCTCTTATTCTTTGAAGAAAACCATTGTCATGAATTTGGAGGATCTCATCCCAGCACAGGTTCTCAAACTTTTACTAAATATGTATAAGCATAATTTCAGTATCTTGCCATTAGAATTAATATTATGATAAACCTTGTATAATTGTCACCTACACACAGCAAGAGTTTCCCTAAATCACGCTAGTCCATGGGTTAGCAGCATTGGCATCAACGGGGCGCTTGTTCTCAGGCCTTATAAGCAGAACCTGCGTTTCTCCATTGGAAAAACAGCTCCATTGGAAAAATATCCAGACTTATAATAGAGTTTGAGAAGCACTGTTTTAGGGTATATAAAAAGGAGTATAATTGTTGAGAACATGCACTCCTTCAAAAACTTTATTCAGTTCAGTTCAGTCGCTCAGTAGTGTCCAACTATTTGCGACCCCATGGACTGCAGCACACCAGGCCTCCCTGTCCATCACCAACTCCTGAAGTTTACTCAAACTCATGTCCATTGAGTTGGCGATGCCATCCAACCATCTCATCCTCTGTCATCCCCTTCTCCTCCTGCCTTCAATCTTTTGCAGCATCAGGGTCTTTTCAAATGAGTCACATCTTCACATCAGGTGACCAAATTTTTGAAATTTCAGCTTCAGCATCAGTCCTTCCAACGAATATTCAGGACTGATTTCCTTCAGGATAGACTGGTTGTATCTCCTTGCAGTCCAAGGGACTCTCAAGAGTCTTCTCCAACACCACAGTTCAGAAGCATCAATTCTTCAGTGCTCAGCTTTCTTTATAGTCCAACTCTCACATCCATTCATGACTACCAGAAAAAACGCATCTTTGACTAGATGGACCTTTGTTTGCAAAGTAATGTCTCTGCTTTTTAATAAGCTGTCTAGATTGGTAATAACTTTTCTTTCGAGGAACAAGTATCTTTTAATTTCATGGCTGCAGTCACCATCTGCCATGATTTTGGAGCCCCAAAAAACGAAGTCTCTCACTTTTTCCATTGTTACCCCATCTATTTGCCATGAGGTGATCGGACCAGGTGCCATGACCTCAGTTTTCTGAATGCTGAGTTTTAAGCCAACTTTTTCACTCTCTTCTTTCACTTTCATCAAGAGACTGTTTAGTTCTTCTTCACTTTTTGCCTTAAGAGTGGTGTCATCTGCATATCTGAGGTTATTGATATTTCTCCTGGCAATCTTGATTATAGTTTGTGCTTCATCCAGTCCAACATTTCTCATGATGTACTCTGCATATAATTTAAATAAGCAGGGTGACAACTTACAGCCTTGACGTACTCCTTTCCTGATTTGGATCCAGTCTGTTTTTCCATGTCCAGTTCTAAACTATTGCTTCTTGACCTGCATACAGATTTCTCAGGAGGTAGGTCAGGTGGCTTGGTATTCCCATCTCTTAAAGAATTTTCCTGCTTTTTGTGATCCACACAGTCAAAGTCTTTGGCATAGTCGATAAAGAAGTAAACATTTTTCTGGAACTGTCTTGCTTTTTCAATGATCCAATGAATGTTGGCAATTTGACCTCTGCTTCCTCTGCCTTTTCTAAATTCAGCTGGAACATCTGGAAGTTCACGGTTCATATACTGTTGAGGCCTGGCTTGGAGAATTTTGAGTGTTACTTTGATAGTGTGTGAGATGAGTACAATTGTGTGGTAGTTTGAGCATTCTCTGGCATTGCCTTTCTTTGGGATTGGAACTTTATTAGAACTTTATTAGATATTGCAAATTGTTCTCCAAAGTGGTTATATAAAATAAAATCCCACCAGAAGTCAGATTTATAAGTTTTTACCAGGCAGCTGGATATGAAATACTGTGTCATTATTGTTTGATTTATATTTCCCTCATTTCTCCTGAGTTTGAGGATGTCTTCACAACTCTGTTGCCCATTGGTCCCTTTTGTGAATTTCCTGGTTGTTTCCTTTGCCAAAGATTCTGTTGGTTTTCTGTCTGCATTTTGTTCTTTTATGTCATGTCCAAGCATCCTAAGGCAGCCTTTTTATCTTTACTTTCCCTTTTCTTCATCCTTTCTTCTCTATCTTTGCTAGAAGAGGTTTCAGGGTATGGAGGTTACTCAGCTATTCCAGTTGTCAGATGTGAACATTCATTCCTAAAACACTTCATTATTATCTTCTTGGGCCAAAGCAAAATAATAAAGGAACAACAAAAACAATTTTAATTTGTCTATACATAAAAAGAACAGAATTTGAAAATAATCCTGCCTGATCAAGATCTGTGCTCAAAGGCTCTTTCAATCTCCAATTATTTCTTGTGATCAAAATATTATGATTATGTTATAACTGAAATTTACCACTTTTTTCTCTCTTTAACATATAATATGTTAATATCTAATAGTGTATAATTTGTATGACTCATAGACTATATATAATATATAGCATATATTTCATTTATATATAATGCATGTAACAGTATAGTCTTTTTATAACATTAATGGATAGCAAGGCTAACCTCTGAATTAGCCTTCAATAATGAGTAGGTAAGAGTTCTAAAACAATTCAAAATATTTTTATACCATTATCCTTCCACTAATACTTTTAAAAAGTATTATAGGAATCATCAGTGGTATCTGATTAATAAATAATATTGTTTATTTGCTTGTAATTGTTTTAACAAGCCACTCCCTTGAAAATTGTGATTCTGTAGGTCTGGGCTGGAACCCAGATAACTGTAGATATTTGAAGTTGTACAGACATAGACATAAGTATTTTTTCATAAGCAAGTTTGGGGAGAAAAGTTTCACTTCTTAGGTCATAGCTATATTGGCTCCCTCTCACCTGAATAAGCATAATTCAAAACATGTGTAAGATCAGTGCAGTGAAGCATATGTTTTGGAAAGAGCATTTTGGTCGATCTTGCTAAGGGAGGACATATCCTCCAGGTCCCAAGGGGGTATCTTCTAGGCGAATGTCAAGGCAATCCCAACTAGGATCCATTTAAACACTGCACAGCTTACTGCCCTGTCCCACAACACTGATAAGTGACCAAAATGTTGACTTTGATTTTGAGCCACCCACTCTCCCTGCATAGCTGCTACTTCTTGTATCTCTGTGTGACCTCTAAGCCAACTGCAGATGAGGGAGGGATTCAAGGCAGCGGCAGATCTGGGCTCTACCAGGGCTCCTGGCAATAGTCTGAGCTGGGTTCATCCTTTTCACTTCAACTTTAAACTCTTGGTCCATGTGGCAGTTTTTCGGTCCATGTGGCAGTTTTAAGTTCTAACATCCTGGCTACAGTCTCTGCACATCTGTAAACTTGTGCCTTATTTTTCATTTCAAAGTTATGAGATGCCTATTTTGGAAAATAAGGATAATTGAAAAAGCAGTGAATTTGATTTGATGTGACAGAAAAAAGCAATTGGAGAGGATATTATAACTACTCAAGCTTGCAGGAACTTTTTTATTGCCAATGAAGAACTTTCTCAATTTGGGCAAAGACACAAGCATGACATATTCTTGATAAGTGCTTTTCTTTCCAAAAATCTAAAAATAGTTTACAATTAGCCTGTCATGCATTTATAAGGGTGCTGGTAAATGCTACCATTCCTTCAGGAAGAAAAAGAAAAGGTGGTGAGTAAAGAAACTACACACACACACACGCACACAAGTTGAAGAAGAGAGGATTTCCTGGAAATACCCATACCCATTAGTTGAGCAGTAAATATCCATTCAGTAACAAACAAAATAAAATACAGTACTGGCTGCTGAAAGAATGAAGGATAGGAAATGTAAGATAGTAATGGTTTGATACATAGGCTGTTAAAAGCATTGAAGAAATACACATGAAAGCATGTAGAACAGAGCTGGATCCGTAGAAAAAGCTATCAGTAAACATCTCTCATTTTCATTAATTATTTTCCTTTAAGAAACTAAAGATAAACATATGCAAAGATACCTGATAGTAATCTACTCCAATACTAGAAGAAAGTTTTACGTATGTTAACTCTTTTTTGCATCCCTAGCAACTAACTTGGGAGGGATTAATAACATGTACAGGATTTAGTTGCAGTCAGCATATATTAACTACAGATCAATGCAAGAGGCAGTAAATATGTACAACAATGGTTGAATTTTCCCCAAATCACAGGGAGCATTTAGCAATGTTTGGAAATATTTTAGGTTGCCACCACTTGGAGGGAAGGGGTTACCGCTGGTTTCTAGTAGGTAGAGGCTGGGGGTGCTGCTACACACTGCACAATGCACAGGACAGCCTCCTCCCCCCCACCCCCCCACCCCCCCTATCATTAGGTCCCAAAGACAACAGTGACAAGAAGTCTAAAGACTTGGCACCTCAAGATTAGGAGACATGTACTTCAGACACAAGAGAAAATAAGAGAAAAATAGGAGAGAGGGAAATGCTAACATAAAAAGCAATAATAAAAGAATTAAAAGCCCACAAGAGGAGTTTAGGGGACAGTGTGAGACACACTTTGGATTTATGTTCCCATCTCTTGTCATTACCAGTGTGCATTTCTTCTCCACATTCCTTTTGTGCCCTGGATCACTCAACAGAACATCTAGTCATGTGACTCTGATCCAGGAATCCACTTCCACAATCAATTTCATTTACCTTCAAGAAACCACAGCTTCTCCCCTTGGTTTGCCTGTCTGTAACAAATACAGCAACTCTAGAGTTCTTTAAAACAATTTCATCTCATGCTCTGCTTAATGTAGACATATGAAGAGCTCCCTCTCTCTTTAATATCTATTTCACCCGACAAGGGGAGAGACACTTTACATTTCTCTGAGATGTCCAAATATCCATGAAACCCATTCAATAAGTAACCTGAAACTAAGTGTAGAAATGAAGATGATTATCAGATCTTAAGGAATTTCCATTTTCAGCCATATACATTAATATGAAACAAAATATATTAGGCATATATCATCTCAAGCCATTATCAGAAACACATTTCTTCTTTAATCAGTCATTTCTTTGAGTATATGTGTTTTCTCTGTTAAGTAGTAAAATAAGTGAGACCTTGTTCCTACATTTTGAGTTCTCACTTGTAAGAATTTCATTTAAAAAATATCAAATGTTTGAGCACATTTCTTCCATTACTAGGATCTTATTAATAAC
>SJYT01071307.1:421029-467610 GCA_006410635.1 Cephalophus harveyi | reverse complement strand
AGTATTCTGGGAGGTGGATCATAGAGGATCCTGCTGTGATTTATGTTGGAGAGTGTTTTGCCTATGTTCTCCTTTAGGACTTACTTATAGAGAAATCCACATTCCTATTTTGGATTTCTTTCATGAATCAAAATATCTGATGGACGTTGGACTGGACTCTGGAAAAGCAATAGTTCTAGCTTCCAAGAATGAAGCTCTGTCTCCTCACTACCAGAGCCCACATCACAAGTGAGTAAGTTGTTCTCTGAGACAGAACCATGGTGTCCTTGGCATATGAATTCTGACAATCATTTTCTATCATGAAGTGTACATGTAAGAAGATATGGCAGTGTTTGCAACATTATTGAGTCATTCCATAGTTTAGAACCATGAACAAGCAAAGAAAAATAAACATTTTTATCATATATACCACGAGTAGCACCAAGAGTCACAGAAATTTCTCCATATCCGATTATTTGCAGTCATTTAAGCAATGACTATACATCAAAGCTCTCCTGGTGGCTCAGTGGCAAAGAATCAGCTTGCCAAGCAAAAGACACAGGCTCAATCCCTGAGTCAGAAAGATCCCTTGTAGGAGAAAATGGCAAGTCATTCCCGTATTCTTGCCTGGGAAATCCCATGGACAAATGAGTCTGAAGGGCTACAGCCTATGGGGTAGCAAGAGAGCCAGACACAATTTAGCAACTAAACAACAACAATGTGTATCTAGGCAAAGATGATTTGAACTTCTGAAAATTTAAGGATGGCCCAGAATTCTACCCTAATTGCTCAGCTGGTAAAGAATCCACCTGCAATGCAGGAGACCCCAGTTCAATTCCTGGGTTGGGAAGATCTGCTGGAGAAGGGATAAGCTACCCACTCCAGTATTCTGGCCTGGAAAACTGAATGGACAGTCCATGGGGTCACAAAGAATAGGACGCGACTGAGTGATATTCACTTTCACTTTGAGAATTCTACAATAACAAAATAGATAACTTATCAAAATCAGTTATATTTACCTATCAATATCAAATGGAAAGAAAATGTTTAAGACACGAAGCATATTCTTTAACTTTAAATCAAGTTGGAAGGCAAAAATATAAAATATCAATTTAACAACTGAGAAAAAAAGACATTAACAGGCTACAGTATAAAATAGATATGTAATTAAATCCTCTAGCAGGAACAACTGGAACCTCTTTTTTTTTTTTTTGTACTGTCCTTTGATAATGATGTGTGCCTCAAAATAATTCTGGAAAGCCCTGAAGAGAAGTTAAGAGAGAACAAAATCATGGGAGCTATTTGCATATTAAACGAAATGAGGAACAGTGACTGGAGAACCCCCTTTTATGACCTCTAAAGACTAGTTCCAGAGTCCACAGGAGTCATCTTGATAGAGATGAGTGAAGAAATACAAAGAAAATGTAGTCTTTTAAAAGAGGAATTAAAAGAGAAAATTTAATTGGCAATATTTTAAAATGTATCCCTTCTCATAGACCTCTCCTTTTGTTTGATTTGTTTTTCAATATTCCCATATAAATAGAAAAAGTGAGTTATATTTTCTATTATGCTACTGTTTCCATCAATATCTTGTGTAGTATTTACTGCTTTGATTTTGCAATTTTATCTCTGAGCATATGAAGGAGAAAAAAAAATATGGCAACACATTATTTTAAAGCCAGCACTTAAAGGGCTACAAATGCAGCATATCTCTTGTGGCAAAAGGGAAACAATTGCCATAAAATGGTTCACATTTACTTTGTTGCTTTTCTGTCCTAAGTAGGTCCAAAAAAATTTGTAAATGAAATTAAAATGATTAGCCCTAGGATTTTGTTAATAAACCATCTTCATTATTTAATATTTGCTCTTGGTGCTAAGTTGATGATAGATTTGACAAGTTGATGCATTTTCTAAACTTACTGAAAGATAATTAGATCCACTAGGCTGTCAATCTTCCTATGACAGAGATTCTACCTAATCTCAACCAATATTTAAACCAATATATCCTTCTCTCTATTAGAGTTTATCAACATATAGTGAACTAAAATGTCTATAGAGAAGGAATTTTGGGTCAGTCATAATGATGGTGACAACAGTGTGTTTACTCAGAAATAGTAAAGCACTTTTATTTATATTTAGCTACTTTCCTAATTAAGGTTATATATTTAAGATATTCTATGTCATTTGGTGTATTGTCTAAAGAAAGGCAATACCAAAGAATGTTCAAACTACCACACAATTGCACTCTTTTCACATGCTAGCAAGGTAATGCTCAAAATCCTTCAAGCAAGGCTTCAACAGTACATGATCCTAGAACTTCCAGTTATAGAAGCTGGATTTAGAAAAGGCAGAGGAACCAGAGATCAAATTGCCAACATCCACTGGATCATGGAAAAAGCAAGGGAATTGCAGAAAAACTTCTGCTTCACTGACTATGCTAAAGCCTTTGATTGTGTGGATCACAACAAACTGTGGACAATTCTTAAAGAGAAGGGACTATCAATCCACCTCACCAGCCTCCTGAGAAATTTGTGTGCAGGTCAAGAAGCAACAGTTAGAACCAAACATGGAACAATGAACTATTTCAAAATTGAGGAAGGAGTACATCAAGGTTGTAGATTGTCACCCTGCTTATTTAACTTATATGCAGAGAACATCATGCAAAAGCTTGGGATGGATGAAGCACAAGTTGGAATCAAGATTATTGGGAGAAATATCAATAACCTCAGATATGCAGATGACACCTTCCTAACAGCAGAATGTGAAGAGAAACCAAAGAACCTCTTGATGAAGGTGAAAAGGAGAGTGAAAAAGCTGGCTTAAAACTCAACATTCAAAAAACTAAGATCATGTCATCTGGCCCAATCACTTCATGGCAAATAGATGGGGAAACCATGGAAACAGTGACAGACTTTATTTTATTGGGCTCCAAATTCACTGAGGACAGTGACTGCAGCCATGAAATTAAAAGATATCTTTGGAAGAAAAGCTATGACAAACCTAGACAGCATATTAAAAAGCAGAGACAACACTTTCTGACAAAGGTTCCTATTCTCAAAGCTATGGTTTTTCCAGTAGTCATGTACAGATGTGAGGTTAGACCATAAGAAGGCTGAGTGCCGAAGAACTGATGCTTTCAAACTGTGATACTGAAGAAGATTCTTGAGAAACTCATGGATAGCAAGATCAAACCAGTCAACCCTAAAGGAAATCAACCCTGGATATGCATTGTAGGGACTGATGCTGAAGCTAAAGTTCCAATACTTTGGCTATCCGATGTGAAGAGCCTATTCATTGCAAAAGACCCTGATGCTGGGAAAGATTGAGGGCAGGAGGAGAAGGGGGCAACACAGGACGAGATATTTGGATGATGTCATTGACTCAATGGGCATAAGTTTAAACAAACTCAGGGGGATAATGAAGGACAGGGAGGCCTGGTGTGCTGTAGTTCATGAGGGCCAAAGAGTCGGACACAACTGAGTGACTGAACAACAACAACNAGGAGGAGAAGGGGGCAACACAGGACGAGATATTTGGATGATGTCATTGACTCAATGGGCATAAGTTTAAACAAACTCAGGGGGATAATGAAGGACAGGGAGGCCTGGTGTGCTGTAGTTCATGAGGGCCAAAGAGTCGGACACAACTGAGTGACTGAACAACAACAACTCCCCCATTTTATTTCTGAACCTATTTAAATTAAATGAAAAGAAAACCGTATACTAGCTATGTATGCTGATCAATCTAATCACCACTCAGTAAACACAAGCAAAGAACTAAATATCAATAGAGATGATTCAGGGACCTCTTTATATGGAAAAAGAAATCCCAACGTGAGCAAACACAGTAACACACTCTAAAAGAAATCATTTGGAGGATAAAACAAACTTCCAAAAATATTCTCAATGAATAACTTACCTCAAACCTTAGCTGGTTGGTATGGTAACCAGGACACTGTGACTATTCCAGCTAGCTTCATCTCCTAACCCATAGCTACATGTATATTGTCATCTCCACCACAATAGCAACCTATTGTACCTAGACAGAAAATTGACTGCTGGGCACTCTACTGCCTGGAACACATCATGGAGCCAAGTATCAAGGCTTGTTATACCAAGCCCTATATATTCTTGGAGAAGGAAATGGCAACCCACTACAGCATTCTAGCCTGGAGAATCCCATGGATAGAGGAGCCTGGTGGGCTACAGTCCATGGGGTTCCAAAGAATCAAACATGACTGAAGTGACTTAGCACACCTATATATACTATATTTCTCCTAGGCATACATACTTAGGATAAAGTTTAAATTATACATTGGGCATAGTAAGAGATGTAAAACAATAACTAATAATACAATAGTTATAACAGTATGCAGTGGTCCCTTGAACAACAACACTTTGTACNGCCTGGTGGGCTACAGTCCATGGGGTTCCAAAGAATCAAACATGACTGAAGTGACTTAGCACACCTATATATACTATATTTCTCCTAGGCATACATACTTAGGATAAAGTTTAAATTATACATTGGGCATAGTAAGAGATGTAAAACAATAACTAATAATACAATAGTTATAACAGTATGCAGTGGTCCCTTGAACAACAACACTTTGTACCGTGCGGGTCCACTTACACACGGAGCTTTTTCAGTGATACGCAGTATGGTATTAATATTCAAGGTTGGCTGAATCCTCAGATGCAGAACCACAGATATGGAGGGCTGACTGTAAAGTTATATGCAGATTTTCAAGTGCAAGGTGTTTGGTGCCCCAAGCCCAGTGTTGTTCAAGGACTTTAATAAAAGTTACATGAATCTCTCTCTCTCTCTCTGACAGGCACTGTGGCTATAACTTTTGTAGTTTGAGGGTTTGAGTTACAACAGCAAAACCAGCACAAATTTCTTTCTCTTTCTTCACAATTTAACAAGTAGAAGATTCATTCTTACTGTACATCATAGCAACCTCAGCATAGGAGCTTTTTCTTTCCTCATTAAGTCAAGAAACTTTTCACTTAAAGGAAGCACCCTACACCTTATTTTTGGCATACTTAAATTGCCAACATCAGTATCCTCCTGCTTTGGGGACATTACTAAGCAAAATAAGGGTTATTTGAACTCAAGCACTGCAAATGTCATGACAGCCAATCTGATAACCAAGATGAGTAAGTAACTGATGCCAACAGGCAGGATATATGGGAAAAAGGGATAATTCACATCCCAGGTAGGATGGTGCAGGACAGCATGAGATTTCATCACACTAACAAGAATGGAACACTTATGAATTGTTATTTCTGGAATTTTCCATATAATATTTTCAGATCACAGTTGACCATTGGTAACTGAAACTACAAAAACAAAGCTGCAGTTTTTCTTGGGGGGTGGGGGGGGCGCATCAACTGTAGTGAGTGTAGACCTGAAACCCACGTCTGCAATGAAATTTATACCAATGGCTCTTCCACCCTGTATGGCACATCCCTAGCAAGGAAAATTCTGCCAGTAACTATGCTCAAGGGCACTGCACCACTGGCAGGGAAATCACTGACTTAAATCTTGGACAGAATTCACAAGTTGGCCAATAACTTCAGAGTTCTTTAAAAAAAAAAAATCTTGGTTTTCCATATATTTGTTGGAGAAACAGATTCTGGATTTACCTCCTACTTAGAGAAAGTCAGTTCAATAAGGCAAGAAGTCCAAATTCATATTCTCCATTTTCCTAAACTCTATAGCTGTAACCCAATTCCATATTCTTATAACTCCATCCTCACCATGCATAACACCCTGGAAATGATATGGTGCTTTTGTAATAGAAATGGATACATAGATAGATAAAGAGATGGATGATTAGCAATATTGCATCTATTCAAGTAGATAAAGAAAAAATATTATATGTTAGAAATACGATAACTGACATTTAAAATTTTAACAGAGGAAAAATACAAGATAAATAGAGATGAAGATTTGCACTGAAGCTGAAGCTCCAATACTTTGGCCACCTGATGTGAAGAGCTGACTCATTGGAAAAGACCCTGATAATGGGAAAGATTGAAGGCAAAAGGAGAACGAGGTGGCACAATATGAGATGGTTAGATAACATCACCAACTCAATGGACGTGAATTTGAGCAAACTCTGAGACAGTAAAGGACAGCGAAACCTGGCTTACTGCAGTCCATGGGGTCGCAAAGAGTCAGACCCGATTTAGCAACTGAACATACACACACACAACACAATCTCTATGTAATCAGCTCAAATGAAAACAGGAAGAGGATTCTGTAAAAAATTTCCTTAAGAAGATAGATTCCATGTAATAATCTGTATTAAGATCTTGAAAGATTTTATCAATGTGATTAAACTTATGGGGATGTTTTGCTGCCTGTAATAAGAAACACAATTAGAAACTCTTCAGAGAACAAAAAGCTGAATAAGAAATTCATAGACTATATATTGAACACTAAAATATAACATGATTTTGAGTGTTAAGAACTGGGAATATTGTCTTTTGTGTGGCAGTTTCAATTATATAGGATTACATCTGCTTTTCAATGGGTCCCATTATAGTACTTTGAAATAAAATGTATTTGTTTTTAATATTGTTTATGCATAATACTCATCACATTTACATAATGTTACTGTTTTATGAGGTTTATTTGTATTCAATTTTTAAATGAACCATTAGTGAAGACACACACAAAACACAGGCAATAACATAAGAAGTTTTTTAAATGAAATAGAATATAAGTTGGCAAAAATCAAATAACTGTTGACAGAATTTGGGCTTCCCTGGTAGCTCAGTTGGTAAAGAATCTGCCTGCAGTGCAGGAGACCCCAGCTCAATTCCTGGGTCAGGAAAATCCCCTGGAAAAGGGATAAGCTAGGCACTCCAGTACTCTTGGGCTTTCTGGTGGCTCAGATGGTAAAGTATCCTCCTGCAATGTGGGAGACCTGGGTTCAGTCCCTCAGCTGGGAAGATCCCCTGGAGAAGGGAACAGCTACCCATTCCACTATTCTGGCCTGGAGAATTCCATGGACAGAGGAGCCTGGCAGGTTTTATAGTCCACGGGGTCACAAAGAGTCAGACACAACTGAGTGACTTTTTCACTTGACAGAATTCAGAAATGGAAAGGGCAAGGACAATTAAAGAAAAATGTAAATGTCCTACTTTTTAATCTTCTATAAAGTGAAGCCAATATGTGCTCAGAAATTACATGAATGAAGGGAATTTTGTTGAAGATTATTATTTCAGGTCATGAAGATCCCCTGGAGAAGGAAATGGCAATCCACTCCAGTATTCTTGCCTGGAGAATCCCACGGACGGAGAAGCCTAGTAGGTTACAGTCCACGGGGTCGCAAAGAGTCGGACACGACTGAGCGACTGAACTGAACTGAACTGAGAGTAATATAAACAATAACTGGGGAGCAGAAAGGGGAAAAGTGGGAGTTAGTATGATGGTCTAAATTCAATAGATACTGTCAAAAGTTGGTAATTGGAGAAACAGAAATAACATATAATTATAGAGCCAGCAATAACCACAGATGAGCTGAAAACAAGAATTCTTTAAGTTGGTTACAACTGCAGATTGCAGCTAGAAGTGAGGACAGGGAAAGAAAGAAATTTATATTTTGAAAACTTTCTTTTAAATTGTCTTCATATATAGAGATACAGACAGAGAAAGAGAGATGGAGGAATATAGACATAGAAGTTCTGTTTTCTTTCTGCAAAAAGACAATGATTTCTCTTAAAGTTATCTTCACACCCACATCACCACTTCTCTACAGTCCAAATTAATTAGAATAGCAATTCCTCTTGGCTATTATTATATTATCTTATTCTTTATCTAATTATATCCTGAAAATCTTTTATGCACTCTCTCCATTAACATGTCCATTCTATTCTCAACTATTATCCTCATCCTATAATTGGTGAAACTTTGTTTCATATCTTTCAAATAATTTCCCCCAATTATTCAACTTTTAAAAAAATGCATGTGTCAGAAGCTGATTGGCACAGGGGTTGCAACTGTCACAAACACAAATAGTCAAGCTGGAGTGCCCAACATTAATCACACAAATAAATATACAATTAAGAATACAGACAAGTGATCCAAAGAAAAGCAACACGGTTTCATGAATATGTTTCATTACTCCACTTAATCTGCTTTAAGTGGGATAAGTGGAAGTTTAAAAGAAAGGAGAGGTGTCTAACAGAAAAATAGCTTGGGCAATGGTCCTCAGAGATGAGTGCTGTCTAGTAAATAAACTACTGCTGCAATAGTTGGAGGTTCCCAGGTGACTCCAGTAAAGAATCTGCCTGCCAAGCAGGAGATGTAGGTTCGATCCCTGGATTGGGAAGATCCCCTACAGAAAGAAATGGCAAACCACTCTAATATTCTTGTGTGAAATCCCATGAACAGGAAAGCCTAGCAGGCTAACAGTCCATGGGGTCGCAAAGAGGTGGACATGACTTAGTACCTAAACAGCAACAGTGGCTGAAGCAAACAGCATGGGGCCGGGAGAGGCGGGGTTGGGGGTGGTGTTGAAAGACTGGCAGATGAGATTAGAGGTAGGTGGAGCCAGACTCTGCATGATCTGTGCTGCTGCTGCTGCTAAGTCACTTCAGTCATGTCTGTGCGACCCCATAGACAGCAGCCCATCAGGCTCCCCAGTCCCTGGGATTCTCCAGGCAAGAACACTGGAGTGGGTTGCCATTTCCTTCTCCAATGCATGAAAGTGAAAAGGGAAAGTGAAGTTGTTCAGTCGTAAAGGACTGACATTATGCTCAGAAAAATAAGAAACCATTAAAGAATAAGGAGATATAAATAGGATCAGATTTGCATCCTAAAGTAAAGATTCTGGCTACTAGAGAAGTCAGTATTTGGAGGGCTGTGGTTTCTGTGCAGATACAGTCTTCAAGTCCACTGCTCTTTCCACTAGAATGATCTTTTAAGAGATATCTTCCTACTGAACAAATAAATCTCTTATTGGAATATTTTTCTTTTAGTACAACTATCAGAAAAATTTGAAGAATTGAATACCATTATCATTGCTCAAACTACCGCACGATTGCACTCATCTCACATGCTAGTAAAGTAATGCTCAAAATTCTCCAAGTCAGGCTTCAGCAATACGTGAACTATGAACTTCCAGATGTTCAAGCTGGTTTTAGAAAAGGCAGAGGAACCACAGATCAAATTGCCAACATCCGCTGGTAAAGTTATGACCAACCTAGATAGCATATTCAAAACCAGAGACATTACTTTGCCAACAAAGGTCCGTCTAGTCAAGGCTATGGTTTTTCCTGTGGTCATGTATGGATGTGAGAGTTGTACTGTGAAGAAAGCTGAGGGCTGAAGAATTGATGCTTCTGAACTGTGGCATTGGAGAAGACTCTTGAGGTCCCTTGGACTGCAAGGAGATCCAACCAGTCCATTCTAAAGGAGATCAGTCCTGGGTGTTCTTAGGAAGGAATGATGCTAAAGCTGAAACTCCAGTACTTTGGCCACCTCATGTGAAAAGTTGACTCATTGGAAAAGACTCTGATGCTGGGAGGGATTGGGGGCAGGAGGAGAAGGGGACGACCGAGGATGAGATGGCTGGATGGCATCACCGACTCGATGGACATGAGTCTGAGTGAATTCCAGGAGTTGGTAATGGACAGAGAGGCCTGGCGTGCTGCAATTCATGGGGTCACAAAGAGTTGGACACGACTGAGCAACTGAACTGAACTGAACTAATCACTGGTAAATATTGTCCATAATATTACCTTGAACACAGAAGAAAATCAATAAATTCTGGGTGAAAAAAAAGGAATATATTGCTTCTATCTAACTTTTAAAATCATTATGTCAAAAGATGCACCCCCATTTATCTCATTGCCCCTTCAGAGAATACAGCCTTGTGGTGGTGAAGGGGCTTGCATTACTCAATATCATCATGAGCCATGCTTTGCCTGGCCTCCTAAAAGATGCTGCTGTTAAAGTGCTGCACTCAGTATGCCAGCAAATTTGGAAAAGTAACCAGTCCAACCTAAAGGAAATCAGTCCTGAATATTCATTGGAAGGACTGATGTTGAAGCTGAAACTCCAATATTTTGACCACTACGAAGAGCTGACTCATTTGAAAAGTCTCTGATGCTGAGAAAGATTCAAGGCAGGAGGAGAAGGGGACGACAGAGGATAAGAAGGTTGGGTGGCATCACTCACTCAATGGACATGAGTTTGAGTGGGCTCGGGAGTTGGTGACGGACAGGGAGGCCTGGCATTCTTCAGTCTCCACAGGGTCGCAAAGAGTCGGACATGACTGAGCAACTGAACTGAACTGAACTGAACTGACTGAAACAGTGGCCTCAGGACTGGAAAAGGTCAGCATTTATTACAATCGCAAAGAAGGACAATGTCAAAGAATGTTCAAATTACTATACAATTTTGTTCATTTCACATGTTAGTAAAGTTACTTTAAAAATCCTTCGAGCTATGTTTCAGCAGTACGTGAACTGAGAACTTCTAGATGTATACAAGCTGGGTTCTGAAGAGGTAGAGGAACTAGGGATCAAATTGCCAATATTCAGTGGATCATGGAGAAAGCAAAGGAGTTTCAGGAAAACATCTACTTCCGCTTCATTGACTACTAAAGCCTCTGATTTTGTGGATCAAAACAAAATGGAAAATTCTTAGATGGGAATACCAGACCAACTTACCTACCTCCTGAGAAATCTATATGCAGGTCTAGAAGCTACATTTAGAACCAGACATGGAATAACAGACTGGTTCAAATTGGGAAAGAGGTTCAACACGAGTATATGATGTGAAATGGAGGGCTGAGTGAATCACAAGCTGCAATCAAGACGGCTGGGAGAAATATGAACAACCTCAAATATGTAGATGATATTGCTCTAATGGAAGAAATTGAGAAACTAAAGAGCCTCTTGATGAGGTGAAAGATGAGAGTGAAGAAGCTGGTTTGAAACTTAACATTAAAAAAATAAAGATCATAGCATCCAGTCCCATCACTTCTTGGCAAATACAAGGTGAAAATGTGGAATTCAGTGACAGATTTTCTTTTCTTGGCCTCAAATTCACTGTGAATAATGACTGCAATCATGAAGTTAAAGATGCTTGCTACTTGGAAGGAAAGCTATGGCAAAACTAGATGGCATATTAAAAAGCAGAGACGTCACTTTGCCAACAAAGGTCCATATAGTCAAACTATGGTTTTTCCAGGAGTCATGTATGGATGTAAGAGTTGGACATAAAAAAGGATGAATGCCAAAGAATTGATGCTTTTAAGTTGTGGTGCTGGAAAAAACACATGAGAGTCCCTTGGATGGTAAGGAGGTCAAACCAGTCAATCCTAAAGGAAATCACCCCTGTATATTCATTGGCATGACTGATGCTGAACCCAAAGCCCCAATACCTTGGCCACCTAATGAGGAATGCCAATCCATTGGAAAAGACTCTGATGCTAGGAGAAATGGAGGGCACATGGAGAAGGGGTAGCAGAGGATGAGATGTTTAGATAGCATCAGGGACTCAATGGACATGAATTTGAGCAAACTCTGGGAGATAGTGAAGGAGAGAGAAGTGTCATGTGCTACAGCCCATTGGGTCACAAAAAGTCAGATATGACTTAGCAACTAAACAAAAACATATATCTCTTTGATGTGTATTTGCCTTCCATGAACTATCAATTATTTCTCTTTGCTCCCCTCCTCTCCCAAATAGGGAAAATGTGTCTTGGATATTATCAACCAACAATAGTGAAGAGATTTCTGTAAAATAAACAGGAAGGATTCAGGAAGAAAAGAAGGAGAAGAAAGGGACTCAATTCTCAAATAGTTAATCTAAGAAGGGATTATGTAATTGAAAATGGTACCATAAACTCTTATATTAGAGTGAAGAGGTGGGAAAAATAAATAAAATACTAGAGGCATGAGGAAGTAATAACTAGTGAGCATGGAATGAAATAGAAAACTGAGTTAAGAAGGACATAAAAATAGATGTAAGGCTTATACAGACAATAAAACATGTCAACAAGTATGCACATGTATGTATGGCCACAGATATTTACACAAATCTGCACATATACTGAATCTACAACAGTCTGAACACACTCATTACACACATGAAACAGCCAAGAACCTAGCTGGATGAAAAAGAAAGCTGGTATTCAAATGTTCACATGTGGATCTGTGTGTGCAAGGGTGTTTCAGGCAACTTTTAATACCCACAGCAAAACTCAGAACATGAGCAAATGACAGGAGACAGCTTCAGTGTTTCTTCTACTTAGAATATACTAAAATCCCAAAGCCAAATCAAATATGGTCCAATAGCCTTTGTCTTGTTAGTCCCTGATTCATCATGTTACATGTGACTCATGAACATGGAATATCAGGTTTAGATATCAATTAATCATTTCAGGGAAGACCTCAACACATTAATCTAGTGAGAAAGTATTTAGGAAGCACCTTATGTGAATATTATGTGATATTCACCTTATGGTACTGTTATTCACCTTATGTGAATATTCATATCCTTGCATCTCAGCTGATGGTTTCTTGAACACCCACCTTGTAGTTAACAATGTGCCAGAAACTATTATCCTTATTTTTACCTTCCCGTACATAATTGTACCCCTTCTTACCCTAAGCTTGTTTTTTTCCAGGTTGTAAAGATATTAGAACACAATGTCTATTTCGATTAGATTTGAAGACTAAACTAATAAGATATACTTCCAGCTAAGAAAGTATATTTTAGAAGCTAGTGTTCATGGTTTATAATAATGAAATCAAGGAGACTGAATCATTTGAAATCATTTTACATGAAAGAAATTCTTTTTTACAAAGGAAAATTCTTGTACATATTAGTATGTAGGGATCTTTCAGCTTATGAAACAGTAATACATTTACCAAACACTTTGACTTTGGGGGGATACTTGATGACATATTAATAGTATATAAGATTGAGGCATATTTGGACTTTTACACCTACAGGACTAAATCAAGTTTAAAATGTGACTTAAAGTAACAAATTCTCTATGAACAGGACTGCTATGAACAATAAGCCCAGATTCGGAAGGAATGAAGTCTTTCAGTATTGAGTCTGTGATGACAGGAGCTGACAAGAGAGGTAGAAGATGTTCTAGGGCAGGTGTCCAAGGTCAGGGACCACACGTCTCCCAGAGGAACAAGATCTACTTGTCTCAGAGACAAGAAACTACAACAACAAAAGCTTCCTGATTGGGTTATCTGCATAACACACACTATGTACTTTTTTCTTGGGAGTAGGTAATTGTTGAAAGTAGCTATATCAATTAGAAATTTCAGATGGTGAAGAAAAACACCAACCCTGATTTACCTAAGAAGAAAGTTCTCAAAGAACTGAACACCCAGGCTGTGAAAAAAGCAGGAAATCAGGGAAGCAATAGAAATTTCTAAACAATCTTCCCATGGATTCACTAGATGACAAACAGATGATCTTTTGAAACCATGTATTCCCATGCAGGAATAAAATAGCTGGAAGTGACAGCTGGTAATTCTTGGGTAAGCTGCCTTCCCACTTTGGTAAACCTAAAGGAAGGCAGGTCACTATGGAATCCAGAAGAGCCATCGTCCCAGAGGAAAGGAGGAGACTTAGCAAAACAGAGAGGCTGGAGGAGGAAACATGCTATGCATAAGTGACTATAGTATCCAGCCTCCAAGGGCCCGCCTTAAACCTCATGCCTTTGTACAATCTACTGCATGTTGATCAGGGGTGATCTCTGAGGTCAGAAGAATACAGCAAAACTAAAGAAGACTTTTGACTTCCAAGCCATGGCCATGAAGTCATTGGAACTTTTTCACTGGCCTCTTTGATTACTTACTCTGGAATAATCCAGCTCCATGCTGAGGACACTTGAGTAGCCCTGTGCAGAGCCCAACATGAAGAGGGACTGACCCCTTCTCCCTTCAACAGCGAGCACTGACTTGCCAGCCACCAGACTGAACCAAAATGGAAACAGACCCTTCAGGTCTAGTCCAGGTGTCAGACGACCTTCACCCCAGTTCACGTCTGACTGCTACCTAAAAAGAGGGCCTGAAACAGAACCTGCTGAGCCAAATTGTTCCAAATTCCTGATCCACATAAATGGTGAGCAGTAGTCAACAATTATTGTTCTTTTAAGCCACTGAGATTTGGGGTAATTTGTTAGGCAGCAATAGAATGAGGCTTCCCTGGTGGCTCAGCAGTAAAGAGTCAGACACGACTTCGACTAAACAACGAGATAACTAATACAGTGACCCATATCAAAGCAATAGTGAAAGTCACTCAGCTGTGTCCGACTCTTTGCAACCCCACGGACTGCAGCCTGCCAGGACCCTCTGTTCATGGAATTCTCCAGGCCAGAATACTGGAATGGGTAGCCTTTGCCTTCTCCAGGGGATCTTCCCAATCCAGGGATCAAATGCAGGTCTCCCACATTGCAGGTAAATTCTTTACCAACTGAGCCACAAGGGAAGCCCAACCTATATTAAGGAACAACACAAATTTGAGAGTTTTATGAACAAGTCAAACTATTAGGAATCAGAGCAAACACTTACCGAATCACAAATGCTCTTTACCTAGAAATTTTTTTTTTAATTACCTATTAAATAGTAAGGCAATATTCTGTAGTAATTAATGGCATGGGCTTTCAAACTAGACTGCCTAGATTAGTATTTTAATTATTCTACTGTAAGAGTTTCAGCGAATTACTTATCTCTTTGGAGGTAATCCATTTGGAGGTAAATGAGAGATAATACCACTTCTCTCATTTACACAACAGAGATATAAAAGTGATACTAACTCAAGGGTTAGTTGTGAATATTATGACACAATTCAATGAAACACTTAGAACTTTGAGTAGCAAGCATATAATTACTTGTATGCTCCTCTGTCCATGGGATTTTCCAGGCAATAGTACTGGAATGGATTGCCATTTCCTTATCCAGGGGATCTTCCCAACCCAGGGATCGAACCTGGGTCTCCTGCATTGTAGACAGACGCTTTACCGTCTGAGCCACCAGGGAAGTCATAAAATACATACACACACATATATATATATGTATTTATATATACACACATATACAGGCACTGGTATATATCTATATATTCTATATATTTTAAGCCTGAGAACAACTTTATTAAATAGGTACTATTATATTTGCCATTTTACAGATGAAGAAACTAAAGAACAGCTAGTGTAAAGCTACACTTTAAATCCAGACAGTTTGTTAGCAGAGCTTGCCCTATTAACTATCACAATATAGAACCCTCTAATTAATTAGGATATGTTTTATAAATACTTGATGTTATTGACAAATCATGCTAGTTGATGTTGAAAATAACATATGCATCATATTTTTTTCCTAAGGTGCTATATTTTAGATGAGTAAATGAGATTAACAGAAAATCAAAACTTTGTTAGGAATATTTTGCTTTACAGAAAAGTAAAGTGCTTCATTAAGGAAAGCTAAGTTAATATTTATAAAGTGCTCTCTAAGAACTAGTAATGGGACAATGCTCCACATAAACATATTCTTTATGTACATACATTGTGGGGCTTGGATGTAATGTGCACACAATATCCTCAGTGTACTTTACAGTTTCAACCTTTCCCTCACCGTTAGGTTGTCACCAGCATTTCTCATTGTTTTCCATGTACACTCTCATAAGTTTCTTTAACCAACTCCTCATTGTTCTCCTAATTTGCTTTCCACTAAGAAAAGAAATAATCAAGCACAAAAGGTTGAATAGCATACTCAAAAATTCATGTCTTCCCAGTACTTTGGCATGTATGCTTATTTGGAAATAAGATCTTCGCAGTTAAGGTATAACATGAGGTCACACTGGATTGAGGAAGTCCCTAAATTCCATGATTGGTAACCTTACAAGAAGAGAAAACACAGATACATAAAGAGACACACAGAGAAGACCATGCGAAGACAGAGGCAAAGACTAGAGCAGCACAGCTATAAACCAAAGAGTGCCAGAGATTCCAGGAGCCGCCAGACACTGACAGAGGCAACAGAGAATTCTTCCCTGGGAGCACTCACAGAAAGCACAGCGCCACCAGCACCGTGATTTCAGACTTTCAGACTCCAGACTAAGAGGGTAAATGTCTGCTGTTTTAAGTCACCAAATCAAGTGGTAATTTATGAAGGCTGTCATAGGAAATGAATATACCAACATTACAGAAATTGTGTTTAAAACACTCATTAAAATGCAGGTGGGTACTCACGTCTCTAAACGTGGGTCAAAAAACCTTTCCTAGGGAAAATATGCATGTTTGTGGCGGGGTTGGGGTTGAAAATATTTCAGGAGCTCCAGAACCTATGTTATTCTGAGATCCAAGTCAGAAGCAAGAGACTGGCATTATTGTCAGGACAGAAAAGAGACTTGGAAACCAAGGTTCCCTGCCTTGACTGGTAATAATATAACTAGTCCCTGAGATATCTTAAATTCTAGGGGAAAATAACTGTATGATTCTACCTGAGAATCTCATTACTTGAACCAAATACAGGTGATAATCTAAGGTCAGAAGCATAGCAGAAAGAACAGATTGATCCCAGTTGGAGTTGCCGAGCATCACGCATCACGTGAGTCAAAGGTCCACAGAACCACTCTTTTCACTGGTGAATCATGTTTATCAGCAGCAGTGGATTAGACTACAGAAGTTAGAGGTGTGCTCTTGGTAAAAGACAGAAAAGAACGCTTGACAATTGATATACTTGGAACAAGCTGTGTTCTACACCATATTCTTTGTAATTCACTGATTATTATTAGAAATTTACAAACAGGAGTAGCAAAATAGCAAAAAAGTCATTGCTATAGAATTTGGATATGACTTGACACCGAAGAATTAATGCTTTTGAACTGTGGTGTTGGAGAAGACTCTTGAGAGTCCCTTGGACTGCAAGGAGATCCAACCAGTCCATTCTGAAGGAAATCAACCCTGGGATTTCTTTGGAAGGAATGATGCTAAAGCTGAAACTCCAGTACTCTGGCCACCTCATGCGAAGAGTTGACTCATTGGATAAGACTCTGATGCTGGGAGGGATTGGCGGCAGGAGGAGAAGGGGACGATAGAGGATGAGATGGCTGGATGGTATCACCAACTCGATGGACGTGAATCTGAGTGAACTCCGGGAGTTGGTGATGGACAGGGAGGCCTGGCGTGCTGCAATTCATGGGGTCACAACGAGTAAGACACAATTGAGAGACTGAACTGAACTGAGCTGACTTCTTTCTATAACAATAACTAATGTTTCTTGCTTCCTGAAATTCTTCAGTTGGCTTTTGATGATTCATAGAATCTTAGTGTAGTATGAGGACAACAGACTGTTGAGTTTATTCCCCAGCCTTTGAGCAGAGAAAATCTAGGACGATGGCTATTGTGCAAATGATATAACACAATCGAAGTGCCAGAAACATTGTGTAAGTATGCACTAAAAATTAGTTCCTCCTACAGTTACCTTAAAACTTTTTTTTTTTTTTTTAGTGTAATAGAGGAAGATTGTCGAGGCAAATTTTAACCTCTCACAACTACATATTCAAAAAAAATTCCTAAACTCTTGTCCATTTCCCTTTGAATTGTGATTAGTGGTACTAATTCTAACAATTAAGATATAGTACATCATCTATTATAAGGCAATTAAATGTTCCCTCATTTTACCTTTCTGCAGATAATAAAGCCTCACCCCTTTAGAATTTCTTCAGGGCTTATTGTTTTATTGTTGTTCTTATTCTCTACTAGAGGCATTTTAAAATTTTCACATTAAAAATTTCAAAAAGAAAAAGGAAACCTTCACTGATGGTGGTATATCAATCAAAGAGACACAAGACTGGATTAAAGGAGCTCCCAATGGCCAAAGCTAGAACAATTTGAACAAAATACATAAAATAGTATTGGATTATAGCCCAAAATATAAAATAAATACTTCTGAGTTCATATAGATATAAAGAAATGATTGAATAAATAAATGGAGAAGAAAAGACAAATCTTCCATGTGGAAGAATTTCAAATAATTTATGTAGATACCGTGTCTTCAAGAGGGTGGTGTATAACTCCTCACTCCCGGAGTATAGACAGCAATTGTGACTTCCTTTCAACAAACACAGTATGAAAAGAGGAAGAAAAGTAACTTAGCAGTGAAGAAACCTGACAAACAGTATCTAGACAAAGTTAACACTAACTATAGCAAATATTCTTGTCTGGAAAATTTCATGGACAGAGGAGCCTGGCGGGCCACAGTCCATGGGGTCACAAAGAGTCAGACATGACTTAGCAACCAACATTTTCACCCTAGATATGATGTGATGAGAGTGATATTTTACCTCTGTGGTTTTCCTCCCCCAAAATGCATAACTCTATTCTAAGCATGGGGAAAAGATCAGCCTAATTCAAATTGAGGGACATCCTACAAAATACCTGACCAGTACGTTCAAAACTGTCAAGGTCATCAAAAGCAAAAGGAATCTGAGAAGCTGTCACAGTCTAGTGAAGCCTAAAGAGACATAACAACGAATTGTTATGTATATCTTAGATGGAATCCTGGCAAAGAAATACATATTAACATTAAGATACAAGTAACAGAGAAAACCAGATGTGTGGTATATGGGAACTTTATGTATTACTTCTGCAATTTTTTTATAAATTGAAAACGACTCTAAAATTTTTTATTTAAATATATATAGATAAAATCTTAGTTTCCATTCTTAGTCTCCTAATTATTACTAACTAGCTTCCTCAGGAAGATCTCCCAGGTCAGCACCAAAAAACCTCACAAAATCCTCATGAACTAGCTTCTATCATTATAGCATTTTTAACAGATAAGATAAAAAAACTGGAAAAGATTAAATAGTCTACCAAAGACCTGCCCACAAAGTGGCAGAGCTGGAATTGGAACTCAGTCAACTTCTAGAATTTATCACCTTAACCATTCAGTTCAGTTCAGTCGCTCAGTAGTGTCCGACTCTTTGCGACCCCATGAATCGCAGCACGCCAGGCCTCCCTGTTCATCACCAACTCCCGGAGTTCACTCAGACTCACGTCCATTGAGTCAGTGATGCCATCCAGCCATCTCATCCTCGGTCGTCCCCTTCTCCTCCTGCCCCCAATCCCTCCCAGCCTCAGAGTCTTTTCCAATNCATCTCTCTCAGAATTTTCCACAGTTTATTGTGATCCATACAGTCCATACTAATCTATAATGTGACAGTATACAGAGAAAATATAAAACAATCCACACATAAACATTTTTATTTTTAGAAAAGTTAATGATTATAAATTCAACATGGAATGATCTACTGTAATTTCATAAATTCCCACAACAATTGACTAGAAAATAAAAATGTTAATGAGCACAACACAGAACATCAAAATTGTGAAATATAGCAAATCTAATGGTAGGTGTGTAAGGCCTCTACATATAAAACAATAAAACATTATTGAGAAAAATCAAAGAAGACCTAGATAAATGTAGGGATTAGCATGCTTATTCATTGGAAGACCTGATATTATGAGAATTTCAACTCTGCTCAAACTTCCACAGAATCAATACAGTTACAATGGAGTAGGTATTTGTGAGTGTAACTTTATAAATTATTCTAAAATTTTTTAAAAAATAAAATAAAATAAATTTACTGCAATAAACTTAGAAAGGTCAAGATACTATTCAAAATAGAAGGGGAAAGATTTGCTTTAATACATGATGTGAACACTTACTTTAAAACAATATTTAATTAAAAGTGTGATATTAATGTCAGGATATCACAGTTCAGTTGGTAAAGAATCCACCTGGAATGCAGGAGACCCTGGTTCGAATCCCTGGGTCAGGAAAATCACTGGAGAATGGAAAGGCTCCCGACTGCAGTATTCTGGCCTGAAGAATTCTATGGACAGAGGATCCTGGCAGGCTACAGTCCATGGGGTTGCAAAGAGTCGGACATGACTGAGCAACTTTCACACACACACATACAAGCAGACAACTTTAATGATTTTAAAAGAGCCCAGTAAGGAATTCATATACATATGAACATTTAATTCAAAATAATGATAGCAAAGTAGAACAATGTGGGAAAGGCAGACTTTTCAATAAACAACCCTAAAACAACTGGATAAAATTCGAGAAAAAAAAAAACAAAATACACCTTTATCTCATATCATATATAAATATGAAAACTTAGGGCTATGTAGATACAAACATAAAAGAATTATAAATTTTCAGAATATACCAATAATACAAGAGAATATCTTCCTTACCTTACTGTAAGAAAAAGCTTTTTAAATAGGACACAAAAAGTAGTAAACATAAAGAAAAATATTTAAAAAACTGAACTACATAAAAATTAAGAACTCTTATTCCTCAAAAGATACCATCAATAGACTCAAAGGCAAACCAATGTACAAGAGATGTGACATACACAAAAACACACATCTGAATACCAAAGAACTCTTACAAATCAAAAAGGAAAAGCTAGTTAATCCAAAGAGAAAATAAGAGTGGGAAAAATGTCTCACAAAGACATACCAGTCGCAAATAAATATATGAAAACATTTTGTCTTAGAAAAATCAGGAAAATTCAAATTAAAATCACAAAGAGATATTAAAAACATACCAATGGCTAAAATTAAGGTTTACAGCCACATGTTAGCAAGAGTGTAAACCAATGGGAACTGCCATACATTGCTGATGAGACAATAAAATGGGACAACCACTCTGAAAACAGTTTGGAGTCAGGTGCTAACTTGTATATATGTACACACTATAATCAGAATTCCACTGCAAACTATATACTAAAAAACTGTGTGCACATATGCAGCAAAAGAAATCTACAAATATACATATTATTTACAAAAACCTCACACTGGAAAAAGCCCAAATACCTATCAACATAAAGTGGATAGCACATTGTGGAGTACTCAAGCAATAGAATACATCAATAAAAATGAACCAACTAAATCTAAATATATCAACAAGCAGAGGTGAGTCTCACAAACAGAAGACTGAGCAAGAAAAGTCATAAAAAATTAAAGATTTATTGTATGGTTTCATTTATATGAAGTTCCACAACAGGTAAAACTATAATATAATGTTTAGAGATTTGTGCTTCAATGGAAAAAAAAAAAAATACAAAGAAAAGAAAGTCTATGTCATGAAAGTCAAAGAGGGTTTACTTTGGGGGCAGGGATGGTGATCCAGGGTTTAGTCACTGATGGTGGACATGATTTCCTGGTTGTTCATTTTGCATTTTATAATAATCCACTTAACTGTATAATTTTGTTTTGTCATGTCAGACTCTTTGCAACACCATGGACTGTAGCCTGCCAGGCTCCTCCATCCATGGAATTCTCCAGGCAAGAATACTGGAGTGGGTTGCCAATTCTTTCTCCAGGGGATCTTCCTGACCCAGGGATTGAACCCGGGTCTCCGGCACTGCAGGCATACTCTTTACCATCTGAGTAACTGGTGAAGCCCTTTATTTTGTGTAGTCTTGAACAAAATATATTTTAAATACAAAGATGCTAATTATTTTTATGTTGAATGCATTTTATTTCATGTATTTAAAGGTTTTATAAGAATAAGGAACAGTTTCAATGTTGTTATTTTAATTCCTGTCACAAACCACAGAACATGAGACTCTTAGGATCCTATCCCCAGATACACCTAACTTGCAAAATAGTTAACCAAGATGAAAGTGCAATAGACTTTTATACTTAGAAAGAGATACATTTATCAAGGATGACTAGAACTTTAATTACAAATTGCACACAGTTTCCAATAAAGTTTTCCTGAAGAAGGCAAGGCTGTAATCACTCTCAGTACTAGAGTGTCCCCATTGTGCAATTTGACAGCATGGTAATTAACATGGTCACAACTATTAAGTGTCAAGAAGGAAAGCAAGGCTGAGCATATTTCTGACTCAGGTGCTATCAGCATGGGGTAGAAAAACGGAGAATATTGCCAGGAAATCAATCAGTTCCATCAAAACTGAGCCAACCCTGAGCAGTAGTTCAACAGTTTTATGAGAACAAATATAACCTCAACTAATTGCTGCCTAGAAAATTAATACAGAGCACACTATTCCATTGTTCACATATGGTTTATGTGCACGTGTTCTAAATACCTGCCAAGAAACTAGTGTAAGGTGTTTTAGAAAGTAGGAAAGAGGTGAAAGGCATTTTTCTGGGCATACAAAAGGAATTTGTCAACCATCAAAACAAGTCATTAACACAATCAGGACCATCCCTTTATTTGTAAGATTTTTTTATTAGATAAGACTTCTCATTTCTAGACATTCAGAATGAATTTACTGCAGCACTAAGTGGAAAGTAGTGTGTCATACATATGGAAGCCACAATTTACTTGAACTTTGAGTGATGCACAGTATCCATCTAGTTTCTACAGTGGCTAAAACCCACCTGCCAATGCAGGAGACATAAGAGATATGGGTTCAATCCCTGGGTCAGGAAGATCCCCTGGAGGAGAGCATGGTAACCCACTCCAGTATTCTTGCTTGGACAGAGGAGCCTGGAGGGCTACAGTCCATAGGGTCAAAAAGAGTCAGACATGACTGAAGCAACTTAGCATGCAGACAAACTGATTAACTAACAGGAGTATCACCACCCCTTCATTTTCTTAGTCCTAAATAGAACTTCTAACCTCCTCCATCCATACTCCATCTCCTATGATTTTCTATTGTTTTTTATTTACTATCATGGCTGGGGAGGGGGCATTTCATTTGGTTATTAACCCACATACCATAGACCCAGTATATGACGATGTCAATTGCCATGTATGTCAATTCCAATTATATATCCAGGGAGTGACCGTGAGGTGAGTTTGGTCCTAACATAAGCTGGACCTTGGTTAGCATTTCATTTTTCACCTGGCCTCACATGTCTCCAACAGGGGGCCATGGTGACAGAGTATCAAGGTCAACTGAAACCCTATAATATCCAAGAGTTCTCAAGTGCCTGCTTATGCCCCTTTA
The DNA here is from genome assembly GCA_006410635.1 of Cephalophus harveyi. Lineage (NCBI taxonomy): Eukaryota > Metazoa > Chordata > Mammalia > Artiodactyla > Bovidae > Cephalophus > Cephalophus harveyi. The sequence continues at coordinate 444,636 of SJYT01071307.1, read as the reverse complement.
TCTGTGTGTCACTGTGTGAGTAAATGACCATAGGTAATATTGAAGGACTAGAAGAGTAAGTATAGTAAGTATTTGAATTGTCTTTCAGCATACTTCCCCCTAGAGGCTTGATGACCTCTTCAGTGGATTCCTGGTCTGAAAATAGAATTTGTGTTAGATGACTGTCTCAGGCTCCTGCTTGTCCATTCTCATTTTCTTTATATATGTTTTACCAGTACTCTTACTGGATGCCCACATGTTTTTCCCTTTGTGATGCTGTATTCAAGTAACATTTTCCCAACTCTTTGTGTCAAGCTCTCTAGGCTGTCACTGCAGTGACTACAATAATTGATACTCTAACTTCTAATGGTTAAGCACCACCATCTACCTTTCCTTATTTCAGAATCCTCTCATCACCATGGTCCTGAGGGAGCTTGGTTGTTAATGTCTTAACCTACATGAAGTCCTGGCTACGGGGGAGTTACCAGTGAACATTTTTAGGGAAGCTAATGCACTCACCAGGACATTCCTCATGGCCTTAGTGAATGGCATGTCTTCTGAGCTTAGCTATTGAACATAATCATCTGGAAGGTTTTTTGGCCACACATAGTATATCCATTCCACTATTCTTACTCTTCTGAGCCTTTAGTCTCTTTCTCCACATTTGCATGGCAATTTTGGCATTTCAACTTCATTTAGCACAGACCACCACTTTTTCTATACTTCTAGGAACAATGCTAATAGCAAGTTCTCATCTGCTGCTGCTGCTGCTGCTAAGTCGCTTCAGTCATGTCCGACTCTGTGCGACCCCATAGATGGCAGCCCACCAGGCTCCCTCATCCCTGGGATTCTCCAGGCAAGAACACTGCAGTGGGTTGCCATTTTCGTCTCCGATGCATGAAAGTGAAAAGTGAAGTGAAGTCACTCAGTCACGTCCAACCCTCAGCGACCCCATGGACTGCAGCCTACCAGGCTCCTCCGTCCATGGGATTTTCCAGGCAAGAGTACTAGAGTGGGGTGCCAAAGTTCTCATCATCCCCACTCAAATCCATAAATTCTTCTTTATCCAATTTTATGCTAAGCATTCTGCTGTGTGTTAATATTTATCAAAACTTATCAATCTATTTAAGATCTGGGAATTTCACCTTATGCCAATTCTACCTCAATTTTTTAAAAGTGTTACAAATTCAGTTCACCCAGTAATCAATTTTCTGAATGCCAATTCTTTACTTGTGAGATAGCTTTTTTCTTTCCTCCTTTCCTGAATCTGACTTTGCTATTTCAAATTCAAATGAGTGAACTTCCGTTGAAAACAAGTAGCTGTTCCTCTTTTTTCACTCTTATGTTCTGTACTGGCCTCAGAAGCTCTGAAACCTTAAAGCAGGTTTCAGACAAGTTTGTGGCAGCTGTTTCATTCCAAACTACAGGAAAAGGAGTAAAGGCAGAGCAAGACACAAGGACATGAGATAAGAGATGACAGTAAACCTGCCTTAAGTGAAAGCTCATGCATTTGCATATAAAACATCTGTACAAGGGCCGTGTGGCAGCAGAGGACGGGCCCAGACCCCATAAGAAGAAAAGCAAACTTTCAACAGATTGTTAGAAAAGTTTCTGTACCTCCATGTGAGTACAGTAAAAAAAAAAAAAAAACTTCCCCCAAAATCTTTCTACTATGTTAAAATTTCAATAACTCGCAGTGATTTTTCAAAGTTCCTTTTTTAGATTCCTCTTTAAAAAAAAAAAAAAAAACAGGTAAATTTGCATGGCTGGTGCTTCTAAAACATCCCAAACCTTGATTGCATAATGTAATATGTATGATTTACTCTGTGCAACACAGGCCATCTATCTACTTATGTCTCACTTCTTTTCCTTGTTGATGAAAGTGATTACATATCTGCTGAGATTTACTTTTTTTTAAAACTTTGTATTTTATATTGGAATATGGCTGATTAATAATGCTTGATAGTTTCAGGTATAGAGCAAAGTGGTTTAGTTATACATATACATGTATTTAACCTTTTTTCAAATTTGTTTGCCATTTAGGTTGCTATATAATATTGAGGAGAGTTCCCTGTGCTATACCTTAGGTCCTTGCTGGTTATCCATTTTAAATACAGCAGTGTGTACATCTAATTGGAATATGTGTATCATGCTTCTTTTATAAAATGTAACAGGCCTTTTTTGCTTGTTTGTTTTGTTTTAATTTTTTTTTGGAAAATTGTCTACAGTATGCCCAGCCTTAAAGAGACCTTATCTTTCATAAAATCACACAGACAACTAAAAGACATAACAACCCAATGTCAATAATATAACTGCACCATGGATGTTTGAAGTTTTCTTGGATGGCTAAATGACAAAGAAAAATAAACTTACTACTCTGATTTTCTTTTTCAAGAGAGTAATCATATTCCACACTACAAAAGTAGTATCTTCCTACAGCAAAGTCATAATCAGTCATCATTTTCTTCAACATTTATGATAGTCCTTAAAACTCATAAAGTTTAATCAAGTAATTTAAGGATTGCTTGATTTACTTTTAGTTAATTACAAGCAAAGCGTCGGACATGACTGAGCGACTGAACTGAACTGAACTGAGCTGAATTACAAGCAAGTCCTTTAATAATTTAAATCTTTCCTGATTTTTTTAAAAGTCTGGTGCTTAAATAGTAACATTGAAATTTCTATATTTCTAGCTTTGTTGGAGTGTTGTGCATTTTCAAACATGATAAAATTAAAAAGCATAAAGTATGAAAAATATTTGCAGTAAACATGATAAACTATAATCATATATTCTTGAAGAAGGTAGAATTCATGCAATTCACAGGAGAATAATGACAAATGATCAGTAAACATGTTGGGGAATGTTCCTCTTATATCCAAATGTATCATAAAGTAGAAGAACACCATATTGGCCTAACAATTTGACAAAGATTATAAAATCTTAATATTTATTGTTCAATAGGATGCAATAAGCTGCCTAGAAGAAATTTAAATTAGAACAAGCTCTTTAGAGGACTTTGGCTATATTTATCAAGAACCTTAGAGTTTTTCATACCATTTGATGGGCAATTCAAACTGTAATTTAGCCAAAGGAATAATTGGACCATAAGCACAAGAGTAATCACAGAAGATATCTGACAGCTTTAAACTGTAAAAATTTAAAATTTGTAGCAAGCTAAATGGCCAAAATTTGAATACTTAAGCAAATTTAAATATAATTAAGTAAATTTAAATATACAGTATCCACTGTATTGGACACAATGCCATGCAATCCAAAAGTCACATTTTCCAAGACTAAATGATATGAGTGAATGCTCATAGTTCAATTTTAAGTGAAAAAAGCAAAAAATAAAACAAAACAAACAAAAAAAACCACAAAGCTACATACATAGTTTGACTAGCTTCATGTAAGAAGTCTCTTTAATACAGGTAGAAAGAAATTGCCCTCAGAAGATTATATTTTACATTAGCGCAACCTGGATCAGAATATTCAAATGCAAAAGCCTCTGGAGGGGCACAAGTGTGCCCATGCCACCACAGCCATAGGGCAGGAGGAGCCCCTGTAACTTCCATCACCATGATTTGTCGCTTAGTTGAATATGCTGGTGGAAATGGAGAATTCAAAGAGGAGACAGATAGGGGAACAGAGTGACAGACAGCTTTCACCAATCTTTCGATATATGATCAAAACCTCATCTTTATATAGAAGCCTACAAATTGCAATTTGATGCCTTCTTTATGAATAAACCACATAAAAAATAAAAGCCCTATGGTTTCCAGTTACAGGTTTCTTTAAAACTAGAAGACAACTTAAGAGTCAGTTGTAAGTTGTATTATATACAACAACTTTTTAAGTGTTTCCCATCCCTTTGTTTTCTAAAAATTTACATTTGCCTCATCCAATCCTAATTTGATAGCAGTTTCTTTTTAATGACTTCCATTGTCATGTAACATGTATTTTTAGCTTTTAAAAATATAGTAATTAACATTTTAATTACTTATGTTCCATTTATTTAAAGAAATTTAATTTTAATGTGAGTTATTGTATACCAAAAAATCTAAAATGTGTGGTTTGAGCTTAATGGTCAGGTCAGTGGATAGGAAAGTGAAATAGAGGAAAGTATAATTATAATTCATTTAATACAGTGTTAAACAGTTGGGAGAAAGAACAGCAAGACAACATAGATATAATTCAGGGAAACTGCTACTTTATAGAACATGCTGTTTGGGGTTCTGCATATAATTTCCAACATGGTCAAAATTTTTCTCAATTATCATATGCAGAGGGAATTGAAAAACATCAAGTTCCAGGACTTCCCTGGTGGTCTAGTAGTTAAGACTCCACACTTCCAATGGAGGGGGATGCAGGTTTGATTCCTGGCCAAGAAACTAAGATCCCCCATGTGGCAATAAGACCTCACAGAACAGCGCGGCAAAAACAAAACTAATCAAAACACCATATTCCCTCTGTTTGTAGCCCACTTTCTGTTCCCTACAGGCTACAGGACCTTTAAACTAGCTGTATACCATGTAATGAAAAGCCAAGTAGAGGAGAACAGAAGCCGGTGGAGGGGATAGAATAGAACTGTCAGAAAGAAGTCTGGTTGAATTTTGTCTACTGGTTTGAAGGCCCCCAAAAGAACACTTATCTGTTCTTGGTATCAAGATTGAAGAGCCCAATTAAAGCTAATTAATCATATACAGAATAGCTTCTCAAATCAGGTGCTTACAGGAGATAAAAGTCTGACATCAGACATAGCTATAATTATTTTTTTTACAATGAAGATAAATGTATCTTGTATCATGTACAATGCATCATGCAAATGAACTATACCTCTAAATTTATACTTAAAATTGCATTTTAATGTTTATTTGTGACTTTTTTCATAACCATTCTTGGGACAAAATTTTCCATCTGTCTCTCATGTTTGTGTATGTCTTATGAGCAGACATACAGAAACTGTCTGGGCTATCTTTTGAAGTATGTTTTGGATAGCAAAGAGCTATGGGAGATAGATATATGGTCTCTGAAGCAGATGGCAGAATTAAATATCCAGTATAATAAAGACAGTATCTCCCTTTAGAGCAAGGATTGGGCAGGTTTGCTTGAATCCATATTACAAAAGATTGAGGTTTATTAAGCTCGAGGTTCCTCAGCCGTGGTGCAAATGTGCCAACTGAAAAGAATCCACCAGGGCCCACCTCAAAATTGCTCCTGTGGAACTTGGTGGGGCAGAGGGTGGGTGCAGTAAGGGGTCATTACAGATTAAGACTCATGCTGTATGCCATGCCTACAGTAATAAAATCCTTTATCTCTAACTCAAGACTTTTATGTCTCCTACCAATATCCATGAAAGTGTAGCAGGCAGATAGCAAGCTGACAAAACGTGGTTCACTGGGGAAGGGAATGGCAAACCACTCCAGTATTCTTTCCATAAGAACCCCATGAACAGTACAAAGAGGCAAAAGATATGAAACTGAAAGATAAGTTCCCCAGGTCAGGTGGTATCTAACACACTACTGGGGAAGAGCGGAGGGCAATTACTAATAGCTCCAGACAGAAAGAAGCTGCTGGGCCAAAGTGGAAATGACACTCAGTTGTGGATATGTCTGATGGTAAAAGTCTGGTGATGTTAAGAACAATATTGCATAGGAACCTATAATGTTAGGCCATAAATGAAGGTCAGTTGGACATGGTCAAACACGAGATGGCTAGAGTGAACATCAACATCTTAGAAATCAGTGAACTAAAATGGATGGGAATGGGTAAATTTAATTCAGATGACCATTATATCTACTACTGTAGGCAAGAATGGAGTAACCCTCCTAGTCAACAAAAGAGTCTGAAATGCAGTACTTGGGTGCAATCTCAAAAATGACAGTATGATCTCAGTTTGTTTCCAAGGCAAACCATTCAACATAACAGTAATTCAAGTCTATGCCCAGAAAACTAATGTCAAAGAAGCTGAAGTTGAACGGATCTATAAAGACTTACAAGAACTTCTAGAACTAACATTGAAAAAAAAAAAAAAAGATGTCCTTTTCATCATACGGGATTGGAATGTAAAAGTAGGAAGTCAAGAGACACCTGGAGTAACAGGCAACTTTGGCGTTGGAGTACAAAATGAAGCAGGCCAAAGGCTAACAGAATTTTGCCAAGACAATGCACTGGTCTTAGCAAATACCCTTTTTCAATAACACAGGAGCTGACTCTAGACATGGACATCATCAAATGGTCAGTACTGAAATCAGATTGATTATAATCTTTGTAGCTGAAAATGGAGAAGCTATATACAGTCAGGGAAAAAAAAGAAAGAAAGAACTGGAGCTGAGTGTGACTCAGATCATGAACTCCTTATTGCAAAATGCAGGCTTAAATTGAAGAAAGTAGGTAAAACCACTAGGCCATTCAGGCATGACTTAAGTCAAATCACTTGTGACTCTACAATGGACATGACAAATAAATTCAAAGTATTAGGTCTGGTAGATAAAGTGCCTAAAGAAATATGGATGGAGATTTATAACATTGTACAGGAAGCAGTTACCAAAACCATCCCAAAGGAAAAGAAATGCAAGAAGGCAAAGTGGCTGTCTGAGGAGGCTTTACAAATAGCTGAGGAAAGAAGAAGCGAAAAGCAAGGGAAAGGGGTGAGATATACCCAACTGAATGCAGAGTTCCAGGGAATAGCAAGAAGAGAAGAAGGGCTTCTTAAGTGAACAATGCAAAGAAATAGAGGGAAAAAATACACAGGAAAGACTAGAGATCTCAAGAGAATTGGAGATATGAAGGGAGTATTTCATGCCAGATAGGCATGATAAAGGACAGAAACAGTATGGACCTAACAGAAGCAGAAGAGATTAAGAAGATGTGGCAAGACTACCTAGAGGAACTACACAAAAAAGGTCTTAATGACTAGGATAACCATGATAGTGTGATCACTCACCTAGAGCCAGACATCCTGATGTGTAATTAAGAAGATGTGGCAAGACTACCCAGAGGAACTACACAAAGAAGGTCTTAATGACTAGGATAACCATGATAGTGTGATCACTCACCTAGAGCCAGACATCCTGATGTGTGAAGTCAAGTCAAATGCTTAGGAAGCATTACGCAAACAAAACTAGTGGTGATGATGGAATTCCAGCTGAGCTATTCAAAATCCTAAAAGATGATGCTGTTAAAGTGCTGCATGCAATATATCAGCAAATTTGGAAAACTCAGTGGCCACAGGACTGGAAAAGGTCAGTTTTCATTCTAGTACCAAAGAAGGGCAATACCAAAGAATGTTCAAACTGTCAGACAACTGCACAAATTTCACATGTTAGTAATATTATGCTTAAAATCCTTCAATCTAGGCTTCAGCAGTATGTGTACCGAAAAATTCCAGATGTTCAAGCTGGATTTAGAAAAGTCAGAGGAACCAGAGATCAAATTGCCAAGAGTCATGGGCTCATAGAGAAAGCAAGAATTCCAAAAATGCATCTACTTCTAATTCATTGGCTATGAGGATCACAACAAACTGTGGAAAATCCTTAAAGAGATGGGAATACCAGATTACCTTACCTGTTTACTGAGAAGCCTGTATGTGGGACAAGAAGAGTTAGAACCTTACATGGAACAATGAACTGGTTCAAAATTGGGAAAGGAGTACATCAAGGCTGTATATTGTCACCCTGTTTATTTAACTTACCTGCAGAATACATCATGCACAATTCCAGGCTGAGTGATTCACAAGCTGGAATCAAGCTTTCTAGGAGAAATATCAACAACCTCAGATATGCAGATGATACCACTCTAAAGACAGAAAGCAAAAAGGAACTAAAGAGCCTCTTGATGAGGGTAAAAGAGGAGAGTGAAAAAGCTGGCATAAGCACAACATTCAAAAAACTAAGATCATGGCATCCAGTCCCATCACTTCTTAGCAAATAGAAGCGGAAAATGTGGAAGTGATAACAGATTTTCTTATCTTGGGCTCCAAAATCACTAGATGGTGACTTCAGCCATGAAATTAGAATACACTTGCTTCTTGGAAGAAAAGCTAAGACAAAACAGTGTATTAAAAAGCAAGGACATCACTTTGCCACAAAGGTCCATACAGTCAAAGTTATGGATTTTCCAGTAGTCATATACATATGTGAGAGTTGGACCATAAAGAAGGCTGAGAGCTGAAGAATTTGTGCTTTCATATTGTGGTGCTAGAGAAGACTCAAGAGTCCCTTGAACTGCAAGGAATCAAATCAGTCGATCCTAAGGGAAGTCAACCCTGAATATTCATAGGAAAGACTGATGCTAAAGCTGAAGCTCAAATACTTTGGCCACCTGATCCAAAGAGCCAATGAACTGGAAAAGACCCTGATGCTGGGAAAGATTGAAGGCAGAAGGAGAAGAAGGTGGCAGAGGACAAGGTTGGGTAGCATCACCAACTCAATGGATATGAACTTGAGCAAACTCTTGGAGATGGATGACAGGGAAGCTTTGCGTGCTGCAGTCTATGGGGTCACGGAGAGTCAAACATGACTTAGAGACTGAACAACAAACCAGTATACATAAAACTGTAGCAGGCTGATATGTTAGCTTCCAAATAGGATAAAGTTTTAGATTCTTCCAAGTTCTCAATGAAGTCCTGAATTTAATATTAATATTTTGGCAATATGACCTTATCTTCCTTTAAAAAGTGCTCTATATTGGTTATACTTCTTAATATTGCCAGGTGGGCAATATAAATATATTGCTTTACAGGTTTCCTAATCTCAGTGGATTAGATTCCCTGGAATGCAGGCTTCAAAGATTATGATTTCGTTTCCTGAAACATGCCTAGTTGAACAGCCAAAAATAAGAACCCTGATAGAATTTTTCTCTGATATCACTATTCAGTAAGAGACTCGGAGGTTCCATATATGTTCACTTTGATAGTTTTGTGAACTTTAAAGTCTCCAGAATTCAGAGAAAAGAAGTGGCAAAAAAAAAAAAAAGAAGGGTATTTTGGTCACCCTTATCTATGTCATCTGCAAAGGGACTGTCACTTGACTCCTACTACTGAAAACTCTAATTTCTGATACCTGTTCAAATTCCTGGCAAGCTGTGTATGGTTTGCTTTAAAAAGTACATTGCCCCATTCAAAGCTGTGTATGGCTTGCTTTAAAAAGCACCTCAAAGGTTTAAAAGATCATTTTATGATATTTTAACTTTTATTTCTCATATTCCTTGAAGGAGTCTTCTGAAACTGGTGATACGTACATCAGGATTGGGGATGAAACTCGTGGGCTCCCTATCAGGGACTTTCACAAATCTCCGAACTGACTCATCATGAGCCACAAACATCTCACCTATTTTCCTGCTTTAGTATCCTAACGCACCTTCCTGATTTCACAACTGCCTTCCAACACCCGAGGCTACAGTTAACCACCAGAGCAATTTCAAATATAAACTGTACCATGAAACATTCTATAAACAAAATGGTTATTTTGAGTTCATGTTCTATAACTCTTAAGTGGCTCTTAATCAATAAACTTATGCAGTATGTTAAATCCATTCAGTTACTTTGGCATACATTTGGTGCACATACAAGAAAGGGATATTGATCAAAGTTAAACATTAAATGAGGATGTCACTGAGTTCTTATTACAGCTGAGGTGAGCATTTGTTTATATCTGCTTTCAAAACATTTTCAGGTGAAATCATTGTACATCTGCTTTCTGATTAAAATGGGTGAGCCTCAATCACATCTCCATCTAGATGAGAGGGCAAATCCCAAGTTATATTTTAACTAGAATGTTGCTATTTTCCACAGGTAACCTCTGCCCATCTCCCTACAGAGATAGAGGGTTTCTATTATGACATGCTTTTATCGAGCTTCTCAACTTTAAATCTTGTAGCCCTTTCAAAACATGAGTTTTGCACTTAATCAACAACTCAGACAAGCTGCACTCCACGTACCTGTCAAAGAGTATAACCACACAATCACTGCTGATCAATAGCTATCAAAAACTAAGTTGAACAAAACTATTTACAGATGCTTGTCTGAAGAACAGGTGGTCCATTTATTTGCCTACTTTAAAACATCTCCCTGGATTGAGTCTGATTGTCACAGAACTCTGAAACTTTTGGCTTGTTCAAAACCTTATTGTGACAGAAATGCAATTTGGTGTTAGACTATTATCTATTTTGAGATTTAAAAATATAATGAACTGTATTTCAGAAATAATGACAGTTTATTATAAGTGTTGACTATGTGCCAGTCACTACTTTAAGAGTCACATGTATGAGATTTCATTTAATTCTCACAACACATTTGAGTTAACAATTATTTTCCCTGTTTTAACAATGAAGAAGTAGAGACACAGAGAGAGTGAGTAATTTGCTCAAGGTCACTTAGTTTGAAAATGGTGATATGAAAACTTGAGCGAAATTTTCAGAGACCATTCCCTTAATCATGACAGAAACTTCTGTAATTGTTTTCAGGAGATAATTAAAAATATTGTTTATTACTTTTATATGGTGCCCTCTCTATGAGGACTCATGGAAGGAATAGCTTCTTCATCTCAGTGAAAAGAAATGTTATTCTCCTTTGGATCCAGACATCCTTCCAAAATTTCTAGACACTGTAAATTTTATAGATGATAATTTATTCATTTTGGTATTACTACTTAAAACTTTGAATGCATAGTAATTTATATTTGGGAAATTGACAATTTTATAAATACATGTGTTGAGTAGAGTCATTTTCCTTTTGCATATGTTAAATATATTTATAAACACTACTATTATGTTTTTATAAATATACATTTGTAAATATAAGTATATGTGTGTATATATATACCTATGTATACACACACACACACACACACACATATATATATAGAGAGAGAGAGATAGGCAATTATATAAACCTAGATGGGTTCTCAAAGACATTTATCTAGTTGGTGATTGTCAGTGAATCTAAGTTGCTGATCTCTATGTGCTCTTTCTATTGTTCTGTCCTATTTTATTTTCTGACAGAGAAGTGGAAGACAAAAATAAAGAAAGAAAATTAAGACTAATAATGCCTCCAAAGAGCTGAGACCACACTGGAGTTACTACATGGTTAATTCTGAAAAATTAGGATCATTAGCTAACTATCGTGCATATGTGTGTGTCTGTGCACATGTGTGTGTGTGTGTGTGAACATCTGTATAAAACAAATAAAAAAAGAACAAAGGAAATAAGTAATCTTTTAAATTTAAAAAAAAAGATGATTCTCTCTTCTTAGCTCATTTCGTGGTAAAGATCAACTGAGAATTGAGATTTCAGGGAATTCCCTGGCAGTCCAGTGGTTAGGACTCAGTGTTTTCACTGCCATGGGGTAGGTTCAATCCCTGATCTGGGAACTAAAATCCCACAAACTGTGCAGTGAAGCTAAAAAATAAAAATTTAAAAAAAAATTTTAAAAGATCAATTGAGATTTCACTTAAGAAACTGAATTATTTAATATCATGTCTGCCCAGTCTCTCTGCTAAGAGGATTTCTGTTATGCCTATGTGACCACAGCTCACTCTGCAAATCCGCACTTTCTGTCATTGGAACTGGATCAGGAGTGAGCACCTGATGCCATGTTAGCCAGTCTGCTTGTACATGACTCATGGCCAGGGGTCGGGGGAAACGTTTCCCTCATCCAGTGGAACAGGGAATATTGAGAGACTTTGTTGGTTAGCAGTGGATCTAAAAGTGAAACAAATTTATCATGTGACTGTGTCCAGATGTAGCAAGCTGTAAGTAGATAAAGAGTGAAGAGTGGCATGGGCAGGCGGTCATGGGATTTCACTTTTTACCAAGTGATCATGAAGTCCAACTGGAGTTATACTGTTTAGTTCTGACCAAATATGGGTATCCCTTGTCAGCTTTTGTATAGATTCCCCCCTCCCTGCATCTGAAATGGACCACATACAGCAGCTGAGGAAAAGCAAAAATATGCAGCACAGAAAAGAGAGGTAGTCAGTCCAGAGACAGAGAGAGGCAGGCAGAGAGGAAACTCAGAAAATAGAGAGGCCAATCAGACTATTCCAATGTCTCAAGTTTTGCTGAGTGATTCTCCCTAAGTTCTCTGAAATAACTGGCATAACAAAAAAATAAAAAAATATAGTATCTTTCTGGAAAGTTCTGATTGATCAGATTTGGGCACATGTATTAAACTATTAACCTATATTTGCAACTTATTAGTTTATAAGATAATTATTTTTCCAAAAATATAGGGATAATAGAATTAACTGATAGTTACTGGAGGCTTAACCAAGAGCAAAGTTCATCTCTGAGAAGCATGAGATTCTAAGGTAAGATTCCACAGCAGGTCACCATACAGGTAGAAAAGTGCACAAGTGTAATGTGTGTCTATCCAGAAGGCCTAAAGAGTAAATAAGAAGGCAGAATTCAAGATTGAAACAGCATGAAAGAATTGGGACAAGACCCAGTGCCATCAGCTTATTTCTCCAACCAGTGTCTGCTTCTTTTTCTAGATATTCCTCTTATAGGATATTCCCCTACACAAGCTTCTCCTCCTTCACAATCCATATGATGAAACAAACAACCAAACAGCCCATGGGCCTCCCATATTACGGTCTTGGAACCAAGGATAAATTGATTCCAATGTCCACCTACATTCTCCAGGAAAGACTCAATAGCCCAAATGGGTCACGGTCTCATCTCTGGCCCAACCAATGATGACAATGGAAAATAATAAAATTGTGTAGCAATAATATGGCAACTCTCATTGCAGCCATGAATGGACGGGAAGAGGTTCCTAGAGAAGAGATTTTTTAACCAATAACACAATAGTTTGGTAATGAAGGATACAATAAAACTAGCAAGCATAACTATACTCAGATATATCCACTCTATCTACAAAACAATTCAGGCAATCCTTTTTCTCACTCTGTTCTCACTGTGAAGAACTCTGTTGAGTTCATTTAAATGCTGTGTAATATATGGAAGCTGCTAATAACATTTGGAAGAAGTGATTACTTTTATTTTATGTTAATGGCAAAATCAATGAGTAACTCTTTTAGAAATAATTTGGCACAATTTATCAAGAACAATTATTATCAGGAATATGCTTCCTCTTTAAATCTTTATAAAGAAAAAATAAGAAAAATGAAAGAATAAGAAAATAAAATAAGAAAAAAGTAGAAAACGTTTAAAATAAGAATTAATAAATGGGCAAAAAAGCTAAATAATGCTGAACATATCAGTATTATTGGCTCCTTTGCACACTCATTTTCCATTGTTTCACAAGGAGCCTTGATAATTTCTCCTCTATGTCTCTTTTACATACCTCTGCCGTTTCTCAGAAGTGTTGGTCTTAGCTGAAACTTTAATGTCCCACCCTGTACCTCTGGCTTTTGATATATTTTTACAAAAACATTTACTCTCTAAAAATGGATTTTTATTACTTGTCCTTAATATTATTTGTGGCTCCAAGACCGATAAAACTTAATTGTCAGATATCCCCTGGAGGAGGAAATGGCAACCCACTCCAGTAATTTTGCCTGGAGAATCTCCTGGACAGATTAGCCTGGCAAAAAGTTGGACACAACTGAAGCAACTTAGCACTGGCACACCAGGGCAGTCATGGCCATTAATGAGATGATTTTAAAGCTAACAAGAAGATAAAATAATTCTTTTAAACAGATGCTAGGCTTAAATGCTGTGGTAAATTCAAAACAGTATCTTTGAAGTGATTACAACTACTTTTAAATGACATAGGTGCATATGAACAAAAAATATTGTGAAGTACCAGTCAGAATGGCTGCTATCCAAAAGTCTACAAGCAATAAATGCTGGAGAGGGTGTGGAGAAAAGGGAACCCTCTTACACTGTTGATGGGAATGCAAACTAGTTCAGCCACTATGGAGAACAGTGTGGAGATTCCTTAAAAAACTGCAAATAGAACTGCTTTATGACCCAGCAATCAATCCCACTGCTGGGCATACACACCAAGGAACCCAGAATTGAAAGAGATATGTGTACCCCAATGTTCATCACAGCATTGTTTATAATAGCCAGGACATGGAAGCAACCTAGATGTCCATCAGCAGAAGAATGGATAAGAAAGCTGTGGTACATATGCACAATGGAGTACTACTCAGCCATTAAAAAGAATACATTTGAATCAGTTCTAATGAGGTGAATGAAACTGGAGCCTATTATACAGAGTGAAGTAAGCCAGAAAGAAAAACACCAATACAGTATACTAACACATATATATGGAATTTAGAAAGATGGTAATGATAACCTTGTATGCGAGACAGCAAAAGAGATACAGATGTATAGAAGAGTCTTATGGACTCTGTGGGAGAGGGCGAGGATGGGATGATTTGGGAGAATGGCATTGAAACATGTATAATATCATATGTGAAATGAATCGCCAGTCCAGATTCAATGCATGATACAGGATACTTGGGGCTGGTGCACTGGGATGACCCACAGGGATGGTATGGGGAGGGTGGTGGGAGGGGGGTTCAGGATGGGGAACACATGTACACCCATGGCAGATTCATGTTGATGCAATATTGTAAAGTAATTAGCCTCCAATTAAAATAAATAAATTTATATTAAAAAATATTGTGAAGGAACAGGAAAAAACAAAAAAAGCCAAATAAAAATGATTTAAGAGATAGATTTTTGAGTGAATACATTTCTTTCAGAATTGTTGCTCTTATTATCATTTTATTTACATAACAAATACAGTCAAATGAAAAAAGAAATGGTGGAAAAGGAGTTACAAGCAAGATAGACTAAGTCTTGTACACAGAGCTTTCAGTCACCCTGGATCGCTTGGACTGGAAGATCCCCAGCAGAGCCTCAAGTCTCCTACCCTGACCCCTCCCACATCCCCCACACCTTTGCTCGAGTGCTTCAAGGGGTTTTTTCATTAAGAAATTTAGATCCTTTTCTGAAGGAACTGAAAGTTTTCTCCTCATTGCCCACACATCTCCCTTTTCTCTCTAATCCTAGAGAAATAATTCCTCTAGACATGCCATCAAGTTTCTAACATAGAATCCTGGATTTTCCTTGTCTACAGGAAATTTGAAGTCATGTACATTATGTAAAATAAAAAGCACAAAATCCTTATCAAATGGTAGTTTCCACATCTGCTCAACATTTTGGCTAGATTTTGCTTCCAGTTACTTCTATGTGTTTATTCTTTTAAAACCTCCAACCATTTGTGTCCCCTTGAATGCCTTTCTTGACTTACCAAAGCACTATTTAGAAAAATGTATAATAATTTCGGCAATTATTTCCCCATAATTAGACATTTATACTGATAGTGGTCAAGTGATTGAAATCTTCAGATATGGAATATTAAGATTCTTGTTTGGTAGCACTTACAATATAACCTCCTTGCTATGTATTTATAGAAAGTAATTTCACCTCCTAAATTAGTTTAATACCTCTCCTTGTATATGAAAGACTGTACTGTACCTTTACAAAAGCTAAATTAAACTGAATCTTATATAAACTTGGAAAACTAAAACATAAAGACTAGAATTTAAACACTGTCTCTTTAAGATTATGCTGCTGCTACTGCTAAGTCGCTTCAGTCTTGTCGACTCAGTGCAACCCCATAGACGGCAGCCCACCAGGCTCACCCGTCCCTGGGATTCTCCAGGCAAGAATACTGGAGTGGGTTGCCATTTCCTTCTCCAATGCACGAAAGTGAAAAATGAAAGTGAAACTGCTTAGACCTGTCCAACTCCTAGCGACCCCATGGACTGCAGCCTACCAGGCTCCTCCATCCATGGGATTTTCCAGGCAAGAGTACTGGCGTGGGGTGCCATTGCCTTCTCCACTTTAAGATTATATCTGATTCAATTGTCCCCATCATCTTTATTTTATTTTATCTTTATCTTGAATTTGCCATTCCTTTTTTGAAAGATAATGGGGAAAGAGAAGAAGGGAGGAGAAAGGATGCAAGCCTTCACTTACTGAGCAGAGAAACAGAACCAAAATAACTTCAGCTATTGTATTCTTTGTAGTCAAAGGCCTTTTCCACCTCCACCAAAGGTGATTTAGTTCCAGGCTGAGAACAATTTGTCTCAGTTTGCTTTAGAAGATTCTCTTGCTGTAAGTAAGGAGTGCTGCGGGGAAATGTGGACATTGTTCTGAATGTTCTTGGGCAAAAATTCAGTTTAGGTTAAATGAACCTAGGTATACACCCAGCACTATTTTGCATTTAGCATATTAAACAAAGAATACAAAAACACAGGTAAAGTTTTATAGCTTCACATGCTTCTCCTTGTTTGTCAGTGGTTTTTCTAGTAGCTCTCAAGTTATTTTTATATTCCAAAAAAATACCAAAGTATCTGACACCCTTCCAGAAGAGAGGTGAGCCTCTAATTTTTCATAACATGCCAGTGAATTTACTTGGAACATAGTGTTTAGTATTGGCTGCTTCTGTTCTGTGATGCTAGGTCATAAAAATATCTATGGAAAAACTAATTTTAAAAGATGCATGTATCCCAATGTTCACAGCAGCAATACTTACAATAGCCATGACATGAAAGCAACCCAAATGCCTATCAAACTAATGAATAAAGAATATGTGGTAGAGAAATGCAAATTAAAACTACAGTGAGGCTATCACCTTCACATTGATCAGAATAGCCATCATCAAAAAGTCTACCGATAATAAATGATGGAGAGGGTATAGAGAAAAGGGAACCATCTGACCCCGTTGGAAATGTAAATTGGTACAGCCATTTCAGAGAATATAAGGAGGTTTTTTAAAAACTTAAACATAGAGCTACCATACAATCCAGCAATCCCACTCCTGGGAATATATGTAGAGAAAATCATAATAAAAAAGATACATGCACCACAACATTCATAACAGCACTATTTACAAAAGCCATGACTTGGATATATATATATATAAGATATAGATATATATAGATACACACAAGCACACACACACACACACACACACACACAGTGGAATATTACTCATCCATAAAAAAGAATGAAATAATGCCATTTGCAGAAACATCGATGGACCTAGAGATTATGAAGTGAAGTATAAGAGAAAGACAAATATGTGATATTGCTCATATGCAGAATCTTAAAAAGTTACACAACGTATATACAAAACAGAAATAGACTCACAGACATAGAAAACAAACTTAAGGCTACCAAACAGAAAAGGAAGGATAGGGATACATTAGGAGTTTGAGATTAACATATACACACTCAGTTCAGTTCAGTTCATTTGCTCAGTCATGTCCGTCTCTGCAACCCCATGAATCGCAGCACACCAGGCCTCCCTGTCCATCATCAACTCCTGGAATTCACTCAGACTCATGTCCATCAAGTCGGTGATGCCATCCAGCCATCTCATCCTCTGTCGTCCCCTTCTCCTCCTGCCCCCAATCCTTCCCAGCATCAGAGTCTTTTCCAGTGAGTCGACTCTTCTCATGAGGTGGCCAAAGTACTGGAGTTTCAGCTTCAGCATTAGTCCTTCCAATGATTATATATAAAATAGATAATCAACAAGAACCAACTACTCTGTAGCACAGGAAACTATACTCAGTATTTTGAATTAACCTATAAGGGTAAAGAACCTGAAAAAATATATATGTATATATATAAATCATTTTGCTGTATACCTGAAACTTATACAACATTATAAATCAACTATACTTCAGTAAGAAAACAAACACACACAAAAATAATAACCTACAGAAGTAATTATAAACGCAGTACCTAAAATTTAAAAGCTGAAATTCTAACAGATGAGTGCACATCCATCTATTAAAAGAGAAAATTTAAAGTTCAAACAATTTTATGAATCATTAATAAAAAGACCTTTATCTTTGTTGGACAAACTTGGACAACTTATTAAGTGAAGCAGTAAAATTAAACAGCAGATTTTATGGAACTTGTTTATTTATATATATATGGGGTAACATGATCTTGAAACACCACCCCTATAAGAATTTTTAAGACAGTAGTATTTAGTAGCCAGAGAAAATTATATAATTGCAGTTATTATAAAGTTGTGATATATTTACACACACATATATACACAATAGAATATTATTCAGCCATATAAAAGAATGAAATAATGCTATTTGCAGCAACATGGATGAACCTAGAGATTATCATACTAAGGGAAGAAAGTCAAACAGAGAAGGAGCGGTATCATATGATACCATTATATGTGGAATCTAAAAGAATAATACAAGTGAATATATTTACAAAAAGAAACAGACTCATAGACATAGAAAACAAACATATGGTTACCACAATGGGGAGGGAAGAAGCATAAATTAGGAATTTGGGATTATAAAATTAAAATAAAACAGATAAAAACATAAACAAGAACCTACTGTACAGCACAGGGAACTATATTCAGCATCCTGTGATATCTTGCAATAATCTATAAAGGAAAATAATCAGAAAAATACACATATACACATATGTTTATCCACATATGTAAAACAAATCATTTTTCTATACACCTAAAATATTTTAAACCAATTATGCTTTAATTTTTTAAAAAAGTAAAAAAGTGTCCATGACACCGTCAACTCTCCACTTCTTGGAGAAAGGAAGTCTTTGGTAGTTGTAGTAGTTACTTTATAGCTATGCTCCTTTTGTAGATACTAATACTGTAACTCTTAATATATTACCTTATGCCTGGGCAACTACCCATCTCTGAAGCAATGCTTGTGACTAGAAGAACCATATTACCATAATAAGGTAAAACAACTCTGGAGAGTGTAAAAATATGAACACCTGGTACCCCTGTCCCCTAACTACATGACTGGTACATAATGTTCTAGGAAACAAGCTGGGAAAACAACCCTAACATGTCATAAATTTTCAGTAATTGAATGTATAAGCCAACATGCATTACTAAAATCAATAACTGTATTTACCTGGGCATTTAAAAGTCAATTTACTTTTGAAGATACTTTACGCTTTAAAATTCTAAACTATTTTTTTTTCTTTTTAACTGAGTTAAAATATACAAACAAAAAATTTACCATTTTAAGTATTTCAAACATACAATTCCCTGGGATTAAGTACATTCACAATGTTTTACAACCATCACCACTATCTATTTTCATAACTTTGTTTGTACCCATGAAACAGAAACTTCCCATTTTCACCTTTCCCCAGCCTCTGGTAGCCTTGTTAGACTTTCTGCTCTGAATCTGCCTATGCTATGCACTTTATATAAGTAGAATAATACAATGTTTTTAAAAATCCGGCTAATTTCAAATTGCATAATGTTTCCCAGGTTTGTCCATGTTGTAGCATGTATCAGAATTCCATTTCTTTTTAGGCCAAAGAATATTTTATTGTATATATATATACAACATTTGCTTTATCCATTCATTTGATGATAGGTATTTGGGTTGTTGTCACTTTGGCTATTGTGAATGTTTGTTATGAACATTGCTCTAAATATATCTGTTTCACTCCTGCTTTCAATTTAGGGGATACATACATAGAAGTGGAATTGCTGAATCAGGTAACAGTTCTTTTTGAGGAACAGCCATTTTGTTTCCCATAGTGGCTGCACTGATTTACCTCCCTATCTGCAACGCACATCAGTCCCAATGGTAACTTCATTTAAAAAAATCTCTTTCTCTCTTGCATATGCACACACACACACACACACACACATGCAATTTCTTTGTCAAACATTCACTGAACATGCATTATTTGCATATGCCAGGTGAGTCAAGAAAAAATAGGCATTGTCAAACATTCTTTGACAACAACAAAATGTCCTCATAATACTAAGCAAAGGCTGGTTATTCTGAAATTAAAATTTCATGTTAATTGACTTGTATAAAAGAATATTCTTTTCTAAATTATTTGCATTTATAGGATTTCTTTGTTTTCTTCTTGTACATATTATTTTCAGATCCTCAGGATTTATTAAAAATTGAAAAGAGTATCGATAAACATTAATAAGTATGCTTTAGTGAACAGAATACAAATATTGTAACCTATTATTTAGTTACAATATGTAAAAAAACTAGGAGAGACAAAAACAATATAGCTATTATAACTACAACTATTTTTAAATGGTTCAGTTCAGTTCAGTTCAGTTGCTCAGTTGTGTCCGACTCTTTGTGACCCCATGAATCGCAGCATGCCAGGCCTCCCTGTCCATCACCAACTCCCAGAGTTCACCTAAACTCATGTCCATCCAATCAGTGATGCCATCCAGCCATCTCATCCTCTGTCGTTCCCTTCTCCTCCTGCCCCTAATTCCTCCCAGCATCAGAGTCTTTCCCAGTGAATCAACTTTTCGCATGAGGTAGCCAAAGTACTGGAGTTTCAGCTTCAGCATCAGTCCTTCCAATGAACACCCAGGACTGATCTCCTTTAGAATGGACTGCACTATGTGGTAAAAACTGGGATAATTGCTTACCAGAAATCATCTACGAATTAGAGACTATTAGGCCCATTTTTGGAATAAAGAAACAGAGACTCAAAGATGCTGTGGGCATTTGCTCAAGGTGAAAGAGTAAGTATGTGAAAGAGCAAAGATTCAAACTAAGCCTGGTCTTACAAGTTCAGAATGGAAAATACATTTTTTTTTACCATGTTTAGTATGCTTAAATATATAATATTTATTATAAGAGGCTATATTAAGAAATAATTTTCAAGTTTACCCTAACTCCTTGAAGTAATTAAAAGTGCTCAAATGCTTCCACACACAGTTCAGAACAACTGGAATAGAGTTACATTATTATTATTTATCAATTCAGAATGTTATTATCATTGACTTCTGGGAAACACATACCTCCCCAGAATATTGTTTATCTATATTTGTTTCTTACATAAAAGTTTAATTCTCTCCACTTTTGACTATAAAGCCCAGCAGAATTAGAACTAGAACCATTAATCAATTTTAGGAATTTCAGCAAGTTTAGCCAAAATCTATCTTAAATATTTTTCTGCATATAATAAAATCTTCCTTTGACTTCAAAGTTTAGAGTAAATTCCAACTCCATTACCTATAACCCATGACAACTCGTGGGCCTTATGGCCACCACTATTGGTTCTCACTCTCCTCCAGGTTTACTGGACTCTGTTGCTTTAACACACCAAGCAAATTCCACCTGGGGCCACTTGCACTTGCTACATTCTGCTTAGAATCCTCTTTTCCTGGTATCTACATGCTCATTCCTTAGTTAACTTCAGATATTGATCAAACATCATCTTTTTGACAACTATAAACAAAACACCACCACCTAACCAATCTCCACCAGTCACTCTGTCTTTGCCTTTCCCTATTCATCTTTATGGGCTTCCCTGGTGGTTCAGATGGTAAAGAATCCACCTACAATGTGGGAGACCTGTGTTTGATCCCTTGGTTGGGAAGATCCCCTGGAGAAGAGAATGGCTACCCACTCCAGTACTCTAGCCTGGAGAATTTCATGGACAGAGGAGCCTTGGCAGGCTACAGTCCATGAGATTACAAAGAGTTGGACATGACTGACTTTCATGCACAAACACATTCATCTTTATGCTGTTGTCTTTAAAATTGTTGTTCAACATACATATGGTCAGGGTGTACAATACCTGTTCAGTGCAGTTATAGGATATCTTCTTCTATTACCTTATTCCCTACAGGACATTTATGTTGCTTGACAGTTAATACTCTTCCTTGGTGTGGCAGACCTACTGGTTCCCAGTTGGTGTTTCCTTCAGCATTGGTTTTAACCCAGAGGTAGAATTTACCAGTAAGTGTAGTCACTCAGTCGTGTCTGACTCTTTGTGGCCCCATGGACTGTAGCCTACCAGGCTCCTCTGTCCATGGGACTCTCCAGGCAAGAAGACTGGAGTGGGTTGCCATTTCCTTCTCCAGGGGATCTTCCCAACCCAGGGATCAAACCTAGGTCTTCCACATCACAGCAGAGGCTTTACCTTCTGAGCCACCAGGAAGGTTGGCAGAGTTTGACCTTGTAGAATGTCAGTGCCTACTATGTTACCTGATATTGGAATGATAAAACCCTTATTTTCTCATGGGGGAAAATACCCAGCTGGCAACATCAAAGAGACATACTGACCATAACCATTTGTCCTCCATACCCCACATCCAAGGTCAGGAGCAACGGCTGTGAGGAGATATCCCAGTAGCATGGCAAGAACTGGAGTAGCTGTGAGGAGATACCCCACATCCAAGGGCAAAGGAGAACCCCCGACAGA
The DNA here is from genome assembly GCA_006410635.1 of Cephalophus harveyi. Lineage (NCBI taxonomy): Eukaryota > Metazoa > Chordata > Mammalia > Artiodactyla > Bovidae > Cephalophus > Cephalophus harveyi. Next base: position 422,453 of record SJYT01071307.1, on the reverse strand, counting down.
TGGTAGGAGGGGCGAATTCGCATTTTGAATCAAACCCCATTCCCGCCAGAGACACTCAGACGGCTCAAACAAACCTTATGCGCACCAGGACCCAGGGACCCCACAGAGACTGAGACAAAACTGTGTTTGAGCTTCTCCTGTGGAGGGACATGTTGCCAGTGGTCTGCTGCAGGGACAGGGGCTCTGGGTGTGGGTATGGCATAAGTCCTCCTGGAGAAGTTTAATAATAACCTCACCATAGATCTGCCAGAACTTACATAGACCTGGGAAATAGACTCTCAGAGGGCACAACAGCACCTCGTGCACTAGGACCCAGGAGAAAGGAACAGTGACCCTACAAGAGACTAACCCAGACTTGCCTGTAGGTGACTGGAAGTCTCCGGTGAAGATATGGGTCAGTGGTGGCCTACTGCACGGTAGGGGGCATGGACTATAGCAGTACATGCATGGGATGTTTTGAGAGGTGACAAGAATACACAGAAGAACTGTATAACATAGATCTTCACAACCAAGATAATCATGATGGTGTGACCACTTACCTAGAGCCAGACATCCTGGAATGTGAAGTCAAGTGGGCCTTAGAAAGCATCACTACGAACAAAGCTACTGGAGGTGATGGAATTCCAGTTGAGCTATTTCAAATCCTGAAAGATGATGCTGTGAAAGTGCTGCACTCAATCTGCCAGCAAATTTGGAAAACTCAGCAGTGGCCACAGGACTGGAAAAGTCAGTTTTCATTCCAATCCCAAAGGCAATGCCAAAGAATGCTCAAACTACCGCACAATTGCACTCATCTCACATGCAAGTAAGTAATGCTCAAAATTCTCCAAGCCAGGCTTCAGCAGTACCTGAACCATGAACTTCCAGATGTTCAAGCTGGTTTTAGAAAAGGCAGAGGAACCAGAGATCAAATTGCCAACATCTGCTGGATCATCGAAAAAGCAAGAGAGTTCCAGAAAAATCTCTATTTCTGCTTTAAGGCTATGCCAAAGCCTTTGACTATGTGGATCACAATAAACTGTGGAAAATTCTGAAAGAGATGGGCAATACCAGACCACCTAATCTGCCTCTTGAGAAACCTATATGGAGGTCAGGAAGCAACAGTTAGAACTGGACATGGAACAACAGACTGGTTCCAAATAGGAAAAGGAGTATGTCAAGGCTGTATATTGTTACCCTGCTTATTTAACTTATATGCAGAGTACATCATGAGAAACGCTGGGCTGGAAGAAGCACAAGCTGGAATCAAGACTGCTGGGAGAAATATCAATCACCTCAGATATGCAGATGACACCACCCTTATGGCAGAAAGTGAAGAGGAACTAAAAAGCCTCTTGATGAAAGTGAAAGAGGAGAGTGAAAAAGTTGGCTTCAAGCTCAACATTCAGAAAACGAAGATCATGGCATCTGGTCCCATCACTTCA
>SJYT01071307.1:408664-420757 GCA_006410635.1 Cephalophus harveyi | reverse complement strand
CCAACCTAGATAGTAGTATACTCTAAAGCAGAGACATTACTTTGCCGACTAAGGTTCGTCTAGTCAAGGCTATGGTTTTTCCTGTGGTCCTGTATGGATGTGAGAGTTGGACTGTGAAGAAGGCTGAGCGCTGAAGAATTGATGCTTTTGAACTGTGATGTTGGAGAAGACTCTTGAGAGTCCCTTGGACTGCAAGGAGATCCAACCAGTCCATTCTGAAGGAGATCAGGCCTGGGATTTCTTTGGAAGGAATGATGCTAAAGCTGAAACTCCAGTACTTTGGCCACCTCATGTGAAGAGTTGACTCATTGGAAAAGACTCTGATGCTGGGAAGGATTGGGGGGAGGAGGAGAAGGGGACGACAGAGGATGAGATGGCTGGATGGCGTCATGGACTCGATGGATGTGAGTCTGAGCGGACTCCAGGAGTTGGTGATGGACAGGGAGGCCTGGCGTGCTGCAATTCATGGGGTCGCAAAGAGTCAGACACGACTGAGCGACTGAACTGAACTGAACTTAGTGGTCCCGATAAAAAGTCAAAACAGCCGCAACATCCCCTTAAGCTAAAGCCTGCTTCAGAGTAAGGTCCTAACTCTCTTCAGTTACATGTAGGCTGAGAAGGGTGAGAAAGCTACAAAAGAAAAGCCTGAAGCCAGTAGAGGTTGATTCTTGAGGTTTAAGGAAAGACACCGTCTCCGTAACATAGAAGTACAAGGTGAAGCAAGTGCCAATGTAGAAGCTGCAGCAAGTCATCCAGAAGATCTAGCCAAGATCATTCACGAAGGTGGTTACAACATATTTTACATGTGGACAAAACAGTCTTATATCAGAGGAGGATGCCATCCATCTAGGACTCTCACAGGTAGAGAGAAGTCAGTGACTAACACCACAGCATCAAAGGACAGACTGAGGCTCATGCAGCCGGTGACTTCAAATTGAAGCCAGTGCTCATTTACCATTCCCCAAATCCTAGGGCCCCAGAGAATTGTGCTAAGACCACTGTGCTTGTGCTCTGTAGATGCCACAACAAAGCTGGATGATAGCACATCTGTTTACAACATGATTTCCTGAATACTTTAAGTCCACTCTTGAGACCTACTGGTCTGAAAAAAAAAAAGATTCCTTTCAACATATTATTGCTTATTGATAATGAACCTTTTCACACAAGAGCTGCAAAGGAGATAGTGAGATTACTGTTGAAAGTGAAAGTCACTCAGTTGTGTCTGACCCTTTGTGACCCCATGGACTATGCAGTCCAGGGAATCCTCCAGGCCAGAATACTGGCGTGAGTAGCCTTTGCCTTCTCCAGGGGATCTTCCCAATCCAAGGATCAAACTGGGGTCTCCGACACTGCAGGTGGATTCTTTACCCTCTGAGCCACCAGGGAACCCTGGACTACAGTATAGTGTAAACATAACTTTTATATGCACTGAGAAACCAAAAGATCAGTGTGACTCACTTGATTGTGATATTCACTTAACTGTGGTGAACCAAGTCCACAGCATCTCCGAGGTATGCCTGTAGATGGTGAGTCTCGTGAGCACTTCAAGCTTATCCCTGAATGTGGGGGTGGTCTTGCAGATCCCCAGCACCCTCACACCAATGAAGAGAGCTACCACAAGCTGTCCTATGGAGGGCTTTGTGACAAGGAGCTGAGGGAGGCCCCTGGCCAATGGCCAGCAAGGAGGAGCTGAGACTTTTGGTCCCACAGCCTGTAAGGAACAGAGGTCCACACACGTGAGCCTGGAGCAAACCCTCCCTAAGCTGAGCCTTCATTTCCTTCTCCAGGGGGTCTTTCTGACCCAGGGATTGAGCTGGCAGCTCCTGCATTGCAGACGAATTCTTTACTGCTGAACCACCAGGGAAGCACATGAGTTGAGCCTTCAGATGAAGATCCCATGGCCAACATCTTGACTGCAGCCTTGGGAAAGACCTTGAACCAGAGGCACGACCTAAACTGTATTTGGGTTCCTGGCCTACTGAAACTGTCAGATAATAAATGTTTGTTGGGAATCCCCTGGTGGTCCAGTGGTTAGGACTTCGTGCTTTCAATGCTGGGTCCCGGGTTCAATCCTTGGTTGGGGAACTAAAATTCTGCAGGCTGTGCAGAACAGTCACAAAATAAGAAAATTTGCTGTTTTTAGCCTTTAGGTACTGGGGCTTCCCTGGTGGCTCAGACAGTAAAGAATCTTCCAGCAATGCAGGTAACCCAGGTTCAGTCCCTGGGTTGGGAAAATCCCCTNGTCCCGGGTTCAATCCTTGGTTGGGGAACTAAAATTCTGCAGGCTGTGCAGAACAGTCACAAAATAAGAAAATTTGCTGTTTTTAGCCTTTAGGTACTGGGGCTTCCCTGGTGGCTCAGACAGTAAAGAATCTTCCAGCAATGCAGGTAACCCAGGTTCAGTCCCTGGGTTGGGAAAATCCCCTGGAAAAAGGAATGGCTACCCACTTCAGTATTCTAGACTGGAGAATTCCATGGACAGAGTAACCTGGCGGGCTTTGGTCCATGGTGTTGCAAAGAGTCATACACAACTGAGTAACTAAGTGCATGTGCATGCATGCGTGCAATAGATAACGAGTACATCCAGTATGGCTGGAAGACAGGGAGCAGGGAGAGTGTGGTAGGTGTGCCTCAGAGAAGTAGGCAGGCCTCAGATCACACAGGGCACTCTGGCCCATGGTGAGGATTTAGGATTTTATTCCATTAGAGGATATGGAACAGGGAAATCTGATCAGCACATTGTGTCCTGCCTGCCAGTGCTTTTCCACCTTGGCTGCATTTTGGAATCACCAAGGTGCTTTTTAGAAAAACCTGTGGCGAGCCCCGCCCTCAGAGATTCTGGTTCAGTGGGCCTCAGGAGAGGGTCCGGTATCATCATTTTTTAAAAGCTCCGGAGGTAATTCTGATGGGCAGCTTGTGCTGAGAACCAGGTATGCTTTAGGGCAGCAAGGCAATGTGGGAAGCCAGAGAGGATCACTTGCTAAGTAGGGAATCAGAACAAAGGGAGTGAGTTGCACATTTTTTTTTTTAAGTCTTTATTGAATTTGTTACAATATTGCTTCTGTTGTTTCTGTTCTGGTTTTTTGGCCAGGAGGCACATGGGATTTAGCTTCCTGACCAGGGATGGAAGCTGTACACCCTGCATTGCAAGGGGAAGTCTTCACAGCTGGACTGCCAGGGAATTCCCACGTATTTCGAACGTCTGATTATTGATCCATATTAGGTAGAGCTGGTGTGTCTAGAATAACGCTCTCTCTTCTGCTCCGTGCTGGAGAAGGGGCCACGATTGCTCAGCCCTTGAATTGTCCCTTCCTATGAGAGCTGTCATCCCTCTGTTCTTCACACGAAGCATATTGTGGATTAGGCTTCAGGTTCAAAGAGACCAATTCAACATAGCAAAAGTAAATTGACATGACAAAGAGTTTTTTTTGTCTTTCTGTTGGAGACAAATGAAGACAAAAGAAGACAAATGAACTTTTCATGCTACCTGGCTCCATTCTAAAAACAATGGATCTAATAATCTGTATTATATGACTCTACGATTGATGTGTATATAAGAGAACACATTAGGAGACATGTCAAGATGATCCACCGAAATTTGGCTTCTTAAAACTCATCCCCTATATTGAGAAGCCCAAACATTAACACGCCAAATCAAACAAGACAGAAAAGCACTTTCATGGAGCTACAGCAATTTTGGATTTTTATGTTTATTATAGTTTCTGTCAGTTATTCTTTATATTGGACTTCCCAGGTGGCGCTAGTGGTAAAGAACCCACCTGCCAATGCAGGAGACTTGAGAGACATGGGTTCAACTCCTGGGTCAGGAAGATCTCCTGGAGAAGGAAATGGCAACTCACTCCAGTATTCTTGCCTGGGAAATCCCAAGGACAAACAAGCTTGGTGTGCTACAGTCCACAGGGTCACAAAGAGTTGCACACGACTGCAGCAAGTCAGCACACATCCTTTATATTCTTGGGTAAAAAATCTTAAGTTCTGATCAGTGTAATAACAATCTTGATGAAAATATAATTAAAATTTTAAATGAAATTTTATTTAATTGAAATGTAAAACCTTGATTTAGAATGTTTCATATTAAAAACCTATGGCAAGGATTCCCAGCTAGCTCAGTGGTAAAGAATCTGTCTGCCAATGCAGGGGACACTGGTTCGATCCCTGATCCAGGAAGGTCTACAGGCCGTGGAGCAACTAAGCCTGCGGGTCACGGCTATTGAGCCTGCACTCCAGGGCCCGGGAACCACAGCAACTGAGCCCATGTTCTTCAACTACTGAGCCCACACGCGTAGCTCCGGGAGTCCACACACCCGAGGCCGGGCTCTGCAACCAGAGAAGCCCAGAAAAGGCCACACAGCAATGAAGACCTCACCCAGCCAACAATAATAAACTCCTAGGCTTTTTGAGGTAGGGATGAAGATAATTATGTTTGCTTCTCTCCCCTGTTTGTTGGGGGCCTGAACAGAAAGGGGGTTCACTTGGGGGAAAGTGCTGACAACGTTTGTAGGACCAGAGAGAATGCTCTTACACACACGTTAAAAAGAAACAAAGATGACAAGTTCAAAAGCATTAAATCCCAAATCATTTGTTCAGTCAATTCATTCAACACTGAGTGTACTGTATTATATGCCAGCACTGTTCCTGGTGCTACGCTCTAGCAGTGAAAAGTTTGCACGGGGTTTTTCACCTTTCTTTGCACGGAGTGTGTGTGTGTATGTGTGATGATAAAAGTCAGTGGTAATAAATGGCATTATGATAACGAAACAAGATGGTGTGACTGCGAAGTGGGACTGGAAGGGTAGGGGATGGCCACTGTTGGTTGAGTGGCCTGTCAGATACCAGACTTACTCCAGAAAGCAACTGTTTGACCCAGAGAACCTTAATTTTTTTTTTTTTTAACTAATTGCCAATCTTGGATATTTGGGAGATTTCACGTAAAAACCAGACTTTTATCTTCTCTTGAAAAATCAAAAGATATAATTAGGCTGAGTGGGTATCTCTGCGTGGCAATAGTGTTCCTTTCAACAGGCACTGTTTTTTCCTTCATAAGCCCTCCTTTTTTGACAGAGCTGCTGCTCTCAAGTAAACAGATACTTATCTGTTTCTGAATCCTGAGGAATTTTCAACTGCTGGGCTAGTCAAAGAACAGGGGCCAAAATGTGGCATGGAATGGATCCAAGGCATTTAGAAATAGCATATATTTATTTATTCTGTCTTTTATTAAACTTTCCTATTGAATTACTGTGTGACTTCTCCCCTGATTGGACCCAGATGGACACAAAGTGAGATGTTGATACCTATGGAAAAAAATACAAAACTCACTTGCACAACTACAGTGAGAAGATAGATCACAAACTGGTTAATGGCTGTCATCAGTTTAAGAGTATTTAAAATTAGCCATTGTTCAAGAAAATGTATATGCCTTGAGAAGCTTATAGCTCATACATGAAAGAAACCTGATTGAGGTTTTCCCAAATTTGACAGCAGTCCTAAAAATTTATACATATAATTTACAAATTAATGAGAAAGATAAAATTACTTCTCCTTCTCTCCAACTGAAAAAGTATGAAATATTATATGAAGAGATGATTAAATAGTGTACAGTCAAAAAAAGTAGGATAGAATAACAGGTGCATCAAGCAGATAATTGAAATTAGTAAGAATATTATATTTTTTGTATTTTATAATATTTGTAGTATTTTTCAGCTTTTAAAGGTTTATAATGTGTTGTGGTATCCTTTTATTAAACTTTCCTATCAAATTACTGTGTGACTTCTCCGGAGAAGAAGTTTGCTAACATTTTATTCATAATTGTGTATTCTTTTGCTTAAAGAACTTCCCCCAGTTGTATAACTTCTGCAAACCTACATTAGCTCCAACTTGCCCACTGCCCCCCGCCGTCTGTGTGCTCACAGGATGCGTATTCCCACTCCCTTGAGAAATTTTATTGATAAGGTGATTTGTATCCATGAATAAATAGTATAGAACAGAAGGAAACAGCTGACCTCTAGTCTCGTTTTTCCTTTTTTTGAGGATGACTGCTTTACAGCGTCGTGTTAGTCTCTGCTAACAACACAGTGAGTCAGCTCTGTGTTCACACGTATGCCCTCCCCCCGAGCCTCCCTCCCCCGATCCTACCTATGACGGCTAGTGCTGATGAATTTTAGTTCCCAGATTCTAAGATCCTAAAGACTTCCTCCCTGTGAAAGTATCCTCACCAAACGTGAAAGAGGAAAGTCAGGTAAATTCTGCCAGATGTCGGGCAGTCCAGCTTTTGCACACAAATGTTAAGCGCAGGAGGGGCTAAGCCGGTGCCGGGCTTTACATGCAGTGTGATTCCATGTTGGGGTGAGTGTACGCCTCACACCTCTACAAAGGTCAGAACAAACATTTTCAAAGTCTCAGAATCCTGATTTTTCAGATGCCTGGAATTCGAGACATTGGAAGATGTCATCATCAAAGAGACAAAGCTTTTATTTCTGCAAGGAATATTAAAGCAACAGGTAAGAAGATGCAGATTACTCTCAGGGAATGTAGCCTATAAACTCTAGCTCAAAAATGACAAATAACTACAAGTGTATTCTTTTCTTTACAGCTTTTTAACTTTGCTGAGAAATAAATGACAAATACAGTAGTGTATATGCAAAGTCTACAGTGTAATGATTTGATGTACATAGACACTGTGGAGCAGTTACCAAGATCAAGATAAGTAACATATCTGTCACCTCATGTAGTTAAAGTAATTAAGTGTGTGTGTGTGTGTTTTGTGGTGAAATGATTAAAATCTACTCTCAGTAACTTTCAAGTATACAGAAGCATATTAAATGACTATAGTCATCATGCTGCTGCTGCTGCTGCTGCTGCTAAGTCGCTTCGTTCGTGTCCGACTCTGTGCGACCCCAGAGATGGCAGCCCACCAGGCTCCTCTGTCCCTGGGATTCTCCAGGCAAGAACACTGGAGTGGGGTGCCATTTCCTTCTCCAATGCATGAGTGAAAAGTGAAAGTGAAGTTGCTCAGTCGTGTCCGACTTCGCGATCCCATGGACTGCAGCCCACCAGCCTCCCCCGTCCCTTCTTTTCATAACAAAATTTGTTTTGAACTGTCAGCTCATTTCCTACTCCCTGCAGCCCTGGCAAACAGCATCCTGATCCAATGTTTCTATGAAATCACTGATTGAGGAGAGAAAAAGGAAGGATCAGGGAGTCTCTTTTCTATGTAAAAAGGGCCAGGGAGGACATTGGAGCTGATCCATTTCTTCATCCAAGTTCTGCCTGAAGTCTGGTTGGGGAAGCCTGCTAAAGTACAGGGAACATTTTTAATAAGAAAAGAATGCATATATGTATTCATTATGAATAGAAATAACCATAAATATGCAAAGGGAGAAAGAAATCCATTAGGAAATACTTATTGCCAATCCTCTAAGGAACATGAGATGGAAAATTCTAATGAGCTTACCATGAAACTTCCCTGGCTCAGAGACATGACTTTTCTGAGTTCCTTCATATTTCATTGTATCTCTGGTAAAGGTAAGAAGATCTCTTTACTCTTTGTTCCTTATTTCTATTTGCAAGGAAGTAAATTGGTTGCATTTTCTTTTGAGAGATTGCAGTGTTGTTTTTTTATTGTCATTCTTGAGAAAAGACATGTAACTTGTCCCTTTTATATTTGACAACTGTTTTCTTGTACAGAACAGATACTTATGGAGAAAACGTCTAATCCTGAGATAGCAAATAAATCTCTCATTTCTGTAATTATGGAAATATTCCAAGCTACAATATTCATGTATTGTCACTGTACTTTCTGAGACAAAGTTTTGTATAAGTAATAAAGACAGAGGGCCAATCCCTCAATAATAAAGTTTTATCTGACTGTGAGTATCATTCTATGACTGAAAAGCCTTGCAGTAATCATCCAGTTTAAGCTCAAAGAAATTGAGGCCCATGAAAGTCTAAATATTTATCCATTGGTAGCAAAACTGAAATTAGAACTAAATTAATCGATTCCTAGCCCAGGGTTTTTTTTTTACCACACCAAGTTACTTCATGTATTTGCCTCATTGTTTAAAAGACCATGATTGTTGCTGCTCTTGTTGTTGTTGGGTTGGTTAAGTCACGTCCGACTCTTTGTGACCCCATGGACTGCAGAGTGCCAGTCTCCTAAGTCCTCCACTACCTCCCACTTGCTCAGATTCACATCCATTGAGGTGCTGATCCAACCTAACCATCTCATCCTCTGCGGCCCCTTCTTTTGCCTTCAATTCTTCCCAGCCTCAGGGTGTCACAAGTGGCCTGCAGATGGTGACTCATTGCAGGCAGACAGAAGTTTGAGTTTTGTGTCTTGGATCAGTACAACATAGTCTGACAAGATGATATTAACTATCCAACATCCCATTTTCATCTTTTACTCAACCATTTAGTGTGCCAAAACTATTTTTGAGGTCTTCATTATCTTCAGTCAACTCCCAGGTGTCCTTTTCATTTGTTTATTAGTTTTTAAAATCTTGGACCTAGAACTGGAAAGCAGGATCAGCACGGAAGATCAGAGTGTTATAGAAACAATAAAAACTGCAGACCGAGAGCACTGACTTTAGACTGTCTCCACAGGATGGTTTGTATCCGTATTTGCACCAACAAGGTCCACCTTTTTTTTTGTTTGTTTTTGTTTACTGGGGAGAGGTTGAGTTTTGCAAAGTCCTTCTTGAGCATGTTCAGTAATGATTTGATTGACTACAGTAAGTAGTGGTGGAAGATGCTAAAAGGCCTTCTTTCCCACATGCAAGTACCCAGTGGATAAATGTATAGGTTGTGTTCTGCTCAAGGGCATCAGGCCGGGCAGGTTGAAAGTGAAAGTGAAAGCCGCCAGTCACATCTGTCTCTTTGTGACCCCATGGACTATATAGTCCATGGAATGCTCCAGGCCAGAATACTGGAGTGGGTAGCCTTTCCCTTCTCCAGGGGATCTTCCCAAGCCAGGGATCGAACCCAGGTCTCCCGCGTTGCAGGTGGATTCTTTACCAGCTGAGCCACCAGGGAAGCCTGTGCAAATGGAGGCCGACACCAAATCTGTGCTCTTGTCATCAAGCTCTATGCCCTGGAGGGACTGCAGCAGCTGAGAGAAGAGGCACCAGTTTCTCCTGATTCTGTAGGCTCCTGTGTAAGAGTGAATACTTCTAGGACCAGATTGCCATAGACAAAACAATGAAGAAACCAAGAAATGTACTGAGTCACAATATGTATCCCCCTGCAAACCTAATCCCTAAACATGTCTCATTTATTATTCACTCTTTTTTTTTTTTTTTGGCCACACCATGTGGCATGCAGAGTCTTAGTTCCCTACCAGGGATAGGACCCATGCACCCTGCATTCGGAACATGGAGTCTTAACCACTGGACTGCCAAAGAAGCCCTTCTTTATATTCATTATTTACTGGTTTAAACTAAATATCAAAGAGTTCATATAAGGCAGTAACCACATTTGTATAATGAGGAAAGCTCTTTCAGTCAAAAATCAGGTCTTAATTATGGAAATCATATGAGTAAAATATTATTAATGTAATGAGTGTGGGGAAACCTTTGATTCTGGTTCATATTTTATGTGACACCAAAGAAATCATGCTGAAAAGAAGAGAGAAGAAATGCTCTGGATGTAGTCCGTCCTTCAGCTGCTGGTCAAATATCTTGCATCACCAGAGAACCCAGACCCAATTAATTATGTAGGTATGCAACAAATATGGAAATATGAGGATTTAATGGAATGAGAGATTGCCTATTTGGATTCAAGATCTTTTAGGAGATTTTTAGATTAGGAAAAATAACCCTAATGCTTTTCTAATTGCATTTTGATTTTACCCAGCAACATACCACTCAGCGGTGACTGGTCGAAACATCGAAGATTTTGTTTTTCCTAATGCCTGTTGCCCTAAAGCATAAACCCTTGCCTTTTCTTATGTTGTTTTCTATGGCTGGAAATCTTTCCCCATCTCTGCAACCTAAAATCTCAGTTGTCAGTTCCTCTAACCAGCTGTCTTTGACTTTTCTAGAATGAGTTAATCAGTGTCTCTAATCCTAACTTCACACTTTATTCATGACTATACTTTAGCTCTTGGCAATGTAAACATCAACAAACAGAAATCTCAATTATAGGAGATTTCAGAGAGCAGAAGAGGGAGCTCCCATCACCTATGGTGACAGCAGAGCCCAACAGGAGAAGAAACACTTCCTCTCCTTGCCTGGCAAGAGATCAGCCAATGAGAAACGGCCACAACTCAGGCAAGGAAAAGCCACCGCACTTCAAAGTGTAAATTCCTCCAATGGACTGTTTCCTGTAGCTCACCCGGCTTCCTTTTCCTGTTTACAAAAGAGTCCTCCTCTCTGTGCTAGAGGGGATTTGCATACGGCTCACCATGACTGCAGATGCCCAAATTGCAATTGCTTGTTGATCCTGAAAAAACTCATTTTTGCTGGAGAAATAAGTGGCAGTCTATTTTGTTTTAGATCAAAGCACTGTAGCGGTTTGTTTATGACTTGCTACCTACGAGATTATGAATTTTCATTGTTGTTGGATGAATGGATGCTTTCACAGTGCTTAGAGAAAATATTTTCATGTAGTTTGATGTTTTCAGAAACGTTGGTAGCTAAAATAAAAAATAAGAGAGTAAATTAGTATCTTTTTGGTTGTGCTCATACGACATGAAAACACTATAGAAAAAAATATTAGTGTGGGGAGGAGCAGTCTGTAGGACTGAGCTCTTAACCTGTGAATGATGCCATCTCCAGGTATACAATGTCAGAACTGAGCTGAATTACAGGACACGAGGCTGATGTTTGAGAATTGCTTGGCGGTGCTGGGAATACCCCAGGCATTGGAATGTGAGGCAGAATCCTTTGTGAAAATCAAAGTTACAACATGTGTTACAACAGGGAAATATGTGGAACTTAGAGAAGATAAAAGGACATTGCTGAAAACTGAAGCAAAATCTAATGAGATTTTATAAGGATATCATCATTAGGACTTAGTACCTAATATTCTTCATTTTGAACTGTAGTATTGGAAAAGACTCTTGAGAGTCGCTTGGACTGCAAGGAGATCAAACCAGTCAACCCTACAGACAATCAATCCTGAATACTCATTGGAAGGACTGATGCTGAAGCTGAAACTCCAATACTTTGGCCACCTGATGCGAAGAGTTGACTCATTAGAGAAGACCTTGATGCTGGGAAAGATTGAAGGCAGGAGAAGGGGACAACAAAGGATGAGATGTTTGGATGGCATCACTGACTTGATGGACATGAGTTTGAGCAGGCTCTGGGAGTTGGTGATGGACAGAGAGGCCTGGCATGCTACAAGTCCATGGGGTTGCAAACAGTCGGACACAACTGAGTGACTGAACTGAATATTCTTAATTAATATGTAAATTGTCATAGTGAAAATGGCATTATTGTATATTTGCCCACATCAGGGCACAAAATTTTAGGGATCAATAAATTAGATAAACTTAAGATTTATGGTCTTCCCTGGTGGCTCCGACAGTAAAGAATCCACCTGCAATGCAGGAGACCGGGGTCCGATGCCTGAGTTGGGAAGATTTTCTGGGGAAGGGAACGGCTACCCACTCCAGTATTCTTGACTGGAGAACTCCATGGACAGAGGAGCCTGGCGGGCTACAGCCATGGGGTTGCAAAGAGTCAGGCATGACTGAGCGATTAACACTTTCAACAAAATTCTAAATGTTTTATCAATTAAGGTTTAAAGGCGACTTTACAACATGAAAGCTTTACAACTTTCTGCAAGATGTAATGCACTATTGAAGTACCAAAAAAAATAAAGTAATGGGAAAAGACATGGACAACATCATCAAAGAAGAACAATTTATTTTAAAAGCTTGAAGAAATAAACGTAGCACTTCTCTGTAAGCAAACTGAATGTGAAGGAAAAGTCATGTAGCCTATTTGACCTAGATGTAACTTTTAAATGAGAAAGAAAGCACAGTTCAGTTCAGTTGCTCAGTCGTGTCTGACTCTTTGCGACCCCATGAATCGCAGCACGCCAGGCTTCCCTGTTCATCACCAACTCCCGGAG